>NC_069401.1:6979993-7021281 GCF_026875155.1 Cherax quadricarinatus
AATTTAAATGTGGAATTTGTTTGTCATAATGATCCGAAACGTGTGCCTAGTGAGACAGCAAACACTGTGCTCAAAAAGCTTGCAACACCACCGCATGCTTGGGGGAAGGTCGCTGACCTGAATGGACAGAGGATGGGGTCGCTCAGGTACGTTTTGGGTGTGTAAAGGGGGGGAGGAGGAGGGATGTGTGGCAGTGGGAGAAGAGCTCTCTAAACTCCATGGGGGGCAGTGCGGGGGAATGACGAAGGCAAGTGGCGTACACATATAATCCGCACATATGAGAGAGGAGCTTACGACGACGTTTCTGTCCGACTTACACCATTTACAAAGTCGACTAACAGAAAAGAGAGAAGGTGCCAATATATATAGGCCATTTGGGCTACCCTTCCCATTTCATAAACTGCCTTCTCACATGCTAAACGGACTTCTTCTCTCCCCAAACTCCCCTACTCCTGTTAAATCTCGTGTTCTCTGCCTTCCCTATATTTCCAGTTTTTCCCTAATCTCAACAACTCTCTCTCCCTTTTCCTTAACATCAAACTTACTCTTCGTCAGACTAACACCCTTGGGCCGTAATCTTGTTTCGTACCTCTCCTCCCGCTACAGATGACCATGGTGTCTACTCTATTTCATGTTCCTTTTGTCCTTTTTCAGTATTTGGGAAAGAAACGGCCGTTATCACAGTCATCCTACTGACGGGTTCATCTAATAAAACTGTCTATCCTACTTCTAACTTTCACAGTCGCTGTCTTGTTGAATCATAGCTTACACACAATTTTCTTTGTATGAATCTCTGTAGATCCCTTCCTTTGCCATTAAACTGTTAAATGCTCCAAACTTCAGAATACACGTGACTTAACCTGATTTTTTTTCTCCTCTCTCGACCTCTTTCCTTTCCTATTTTTTCCTTTTCTGTTTTGGGCTTCCTTTCTTCTGCCTTAGGCCCTTTACATCATCCCCCCCTACGTGTTTTTGGTCTTGCCCTTTGTGGGCCCTTAGATCTCCTGCAGTGCTCCTCTTTCATGGTCTTTGACTGTTCCCACTTCTACTACTACTACTTCCTTTCCTATACCTTTGCTCCCCTTTCCCTTTTCTTTGCCTTCTTTTACTCCCCCTTTCATTTTTTGTCCCACCACCACCACTCTCCCTACTTAACACTACTACTTCCACTACCAACCTTACCATACCACCACTACTACTACATACTACTGCTACTAAATAATACTACTACTTCCACTACCTGCCTACCTCTATCACTCCTCCCACCTCTCGTCCCTGCCACTGGCCTATATATACCGCTCCTCTCTTTTCTGTTTTGGTGACTGTAAATGGTCCAAGTGGGACGAAACATCGTCATAAGCTCCTCTCTCCTATGTGCGATTATATCTGTATTATCCAGTCACGGGACTGTTCTTTTACAGTGGGGTAAGAGGGTCCGAGGAATGAATAAGTGAAGGTCACGTCGTGACAGGGCCCAGTGTACAACCCTCCTTTAAAAACCGTAAAAAAGGTGGGCATATTTTCCAACTATTTACCCAAGGCCCGATAAATTTTTTACTGCAAGCCTTTTGCCCCCCCCGTTTATTACTTTGGTTATCAAAAGGTTATCAAATATTTAAAAATGTAGGGTAATTGGGGGTAAAAAAAAGGAAACCTGAACTAAAAAAATTTAAAAATTTAAAATTTTGGCTGGGGTTTTAAGTGCTGAAAAGGGGACTTTGTGTAACAATCGGGAAAAAATAAAGTGTTTTTTGGGGAAGGATTTTTTGGGCAGGGGAAAAGGTTCATGGGGGCGGGGGACAAAAAACGGGGCTGAAAGACAAGCGAATAACCATACCCTAGGGGAAAAGGACAGCAGAGATGGGAAAAAACACTGTTGGAGTAGGAAAAAAAGAGGGTTTCCCCTGGATTTTACCTGTAGGGGTTCCCCGGGGGTAAAACCCCCCCCCGCGGCCCGGCCTTTTGCCCAAGGGTTTTCCTGGGGGATCAGAGCCTAAAAAATAAACCCCAGGCTTTTTGTGCTGGCTGCAAAAAAAACCCAACGTACGAGCCCCCCCCCGGCTGTTTCGGAACTGCTTTAGGGCTTGTCCAGTGCCAGTTTTGAAGACTCCCCGGGGTCTTTTTGGTAACCCCCCTTATGTAGTGGGGGGCAGTTAAAACAGTCTGGGGCCCCTGACACTTATTGTAGGGGTCTTTTAAAGTCCCTGGGTGCCCCCTCCCTTTTCTTTTTTTTTTGGGGGGAATTTTGCATCGTCTGCCTGGCCCTTTTCTTTCTTTGGGTGAGTGTTTTTCGTGTGAAAGTTGGGTATAGTCCCCTCTAGGATTTTCGAGGTGAATATAATCATGTACCCTTCTCCCCCCCGGTTTCCGGGAAAAACAGGTTCAGGAACCCCCAAGCGCCCCCAGAAATTTGAGGGGGTTTTATCTCCGTTAGGGCCGGCCGTAAAGGGTTCCTGTACATTTTCTAGGTCAGCAATTTTTTACCTGCCTGAAAGGTGCTGTTAGTGTGCAGCAATAATTTCCAAACCTAGTAAAACAAGGGGACCTGAAGAGGTAAGAGGGGAAGCCAAAAGTGTGAGGGAAATCAGTCCCATGAAAATTTTTTTTGGGGCCCCCCATTGCTTCGGGGGGATCCCTGGAAGGGAAAGGCCCACATAAAAAAACCCAGAGCTTCATTCAAAAATCCCCCCCCCCCCCCGTTGGTTTTTTTTGCCGCAAATAAAAATTTTAAACGACGTGGGAAAGGGTTTAAGTGAGAAGTTTTAAGTGAAAAAATGAGAAACGATGCTGTCGGAACTGAAGGGACGAAACTGAAGATGAAGAAGGGCAGGAGACTGCTGTGAAAACCACAACACTTTTTTTCCCTTTTTATCAGAAAGAATGTGAAACGAAATCTATGATCTTTCCCAAAGAAGACAGTACCACCCAAAGGACAGTTTTGGGAACGGGCACAGTTTAAGCAACCCCGTGAAGACATCCCCGCGAAGAAACCCCCTCTAAAGGCCTGAAATTTTCAAGCACACCCCCAGTCGTGGTTTGGGAACATTGTTTTAGTTGGGGACAGGATTAATTTTTTATGGAAAGGAATTTGTCTTGAGATGGGAAGAGGCAAGGGTATGTTTTCCGGGGCCGGGATAAGGGATATTTTTAGCGTCCTATTATTGTTCAGTGCGGGAGGCAACGATTTTGGGGCAGTAGGAGTGGGGCCTGATAACGGTTTTGGGTCGAAATTTTTAAATTAGGAAGAAGGGGGGGAAACCCCTGTAACGGGGTTTTTGCCAAGAGAGGGGGGTTGGGGAAATAAATGGCGTCTGGCAATTGGTGTCAATGTTGGTGGACAAAAACTGTATGGAAAATGAGAACATTTATTGACTCTTCTATACAGAAATGACTGTATGCCAGGGATGGGGTTCACTTATTAGGGGGGCACTGGCCAATGCAGGGGGAGGAAGCTTTTAGGGCTTTAAATAAAATAGTTAGTGATAGGGGATTGGGGAAAAAACAAAAAGTCCCGGGTGTAGTAATATTGTGAGTTTCGGGGGGAACCATTAATAGAAAAATGAGGGGAATTGGAAAGCCAGTGGCACTAGTTGAAAAGGACAAAATGGGTATACAAAAAAAACAAAAAATGACGGGAAAGGGAAAAGAGAAAGGGGGGCCCTTTTTAAACTTATTTATACTAATAGGGTAGTGCTAGGAATAAGATGACAGTTAGATAAGTTGAAGTGCTGGAAAATTTTGATGTTTTACCAGAACTGAGTTTGGGGTTTAAATATGAAAAATGGGACTCCCGTGAATGAACTTTTAGGGTTTTAAATTTTTCCCAAGTGCAGAAGTTTGGGAAGAGGGTGGGGTGGCACTGTATGTGCGGATCGTTGAATGTTGCAAAAAAAGGGGGTAAAAATTTCTAAATAACACATAGGAGTCTGTCTGGTGGGGAATTTTCAGAGGGGCATGAAAGATTTATTTTAGCATGATATACGCCCCCCCAAAATTAGACGGGACCAAGGGAGACTACTTTGGGGGAGGCCAATACCATAGAATTCTGGGGGACTTGAACTTTAGTCAGATTGATTGGAATTCCTTTATGGGAAATTTAAAAATCTAACACTTCTTAGGGGTTCAGGGTTTTTTTGAAGAGTTTGTAACGGGAAACCCAAAGGGGGAAATAACGTCTTTTTTCCCCGGTTCTGGCCCGCAAAGAATCCCCTTTTTAATAATTAGAAATTACAGAGGAACTCCCCGAAAAAACCACAAATCAATTACCTTTACATTTAATGAAAGTATGATAGTAGGGTAATTCAGTAACGTCCCGATTTTTGCTTAGCGTTACAATGGGCTTTAAAAAACACCTATCATCTTGGGGACTGGGGGGGAAAAGAAGCATCAAAATGACACTTTTTAAACACTATACATCTGCCCAAGAACGTTTATGCAATGTAAAGAAATAAGATTGAATAGAAATGACCCGAAATGGATGAATAATAGGGGCAAATATCTTTTAGGGCAGAAAAAAGGAAAATTTTAGGGCATAAAGAGGTGAGGGGGCATTTTAAATCAATATTTTCCATTAAGAGTGAGATTAAAAAAGGGGGTAAGAAAAGCAAAAAGGGCTACAAAATTAAAATTGCTAGGGTTTGGAAACCCAAAAATTTTTTTTTCCCGGTTCACAGAACAAAAACAGAGTTAAAAATAGACCCTCTTAAAAGGGGTTTGAGCACCCGTCAAAACTGAGGGACTGAATTTCCCCTCTTACACTTCTCTCCAGAATGTAATCACGTATTAAACTAGAAAAAATCATGGTTTGGGACAAAAAGGCCCTTTCCGTTTTTACGGGTAGACGTTTTTGCACATGAAACTCATGAAGAAAAAAACCATCCCCCCGGCCGGGGGATTAAAACCCCCCGGTCAGAGAGTCAAAAAACCCTCCGGGCCCGTCGGGGTAGGGTTTTTTTTTGAAAATTTCTTTGCATTACGTTTTTCGTGGGAGACATTATCTCATTTATCAACTTGTCAGTATTGAAAACCCCATTATTTGGCGATAATAAACACAAATTTGAAAAGAGGGGGTTACCCCTTATCTTTTTTCTTGTTTTAAAATAATATAATTAAATTTTGTGTTGGGGGTGTTTCCCCCCGGAATTACTTTTGGGGGTTTGGGGGGTTTAAATTATTTTTTTTGTTTGGGGTTTTTAACCCCCCCCCAAGGGAAACCAGTTGGTTTATGGGGGGATCCACGGGAAGGTGTCGCTCGGGGCCGGGGCCCGCGGGAATAGCAAACTTTTTGAAGAAGGTCAAAGAAATATTACAGATAAAGATGGACACTAACTTGCACTTCGCCTGGAGGGTATACCAGGGGGTTCAACGCCACCGCGACGCAAACCATGGCCAAGCTTCCCGGGGGGGATCGGACCCATCAACCAGGTGTTACTGCGGTTTTCGGGGCAACCAGCATCCCAAAACTAAAACCCCAGCTGGCGGGTTCTAAATTTAGGAATCTTTTCCAGTTCCCCCCTTAAAGGGTTTACCAGGGTATTTTGGGTAATAAAACCTTATGTAGGGTTTGGGGGCCCCTTACTCATATTGTGTTATCTCTCATTGTACAATGGCCCCCTCTGTTTTTTCTTTGGTGGTGTGTTGCACTATCTGCCGAGTTTTTTTAATTTTCTTTAAGGAGGTTTTTCTGTATGGGGATTTCGCCCAACCCCTCTAGGTTTTTCCGGGTGTAAATTATGCATTTTTTCTCGCCTGTTTTCCCAGGGAGACAGTATGTATTTTATAAATTCCCCGGGAGTCTATCTGGAAAATGTTCCGAAGATCAACGTCCACGGGGCCCCCATTTCCAGCCCAAACGTCTCTGGTGGGTGACTGATCAGCCAGGATTTTGGTGCAAACCGCACGAAGCCCCAAATTTAAAACACCAAACCCCACCTGATCAGGCGCCCGATTTGGGAAATTTCCCCCAAATTTCCCCTTTTTAAAGGACATCCCGAATCTTTTGAACCCCCCTTATTTTAGGGAAAGGGGGGGCGTGAAAACCCCGGGGCCCCCCTTAACCCACACTTACGGGAATATTTCATTTGGGGTTATTTTTAATTGCCCCCCTCTTTTTCACCCCGGGTTTTTTAACACCATTACCAACCCTTTCTTTCTCTCATGGGGAAAAAATTGGGGTGAACGATTTGGGAATAACCATCTAAAATTTTTCCAAGTATACTTTAATCCCGGACCTTTTTCGCCTATGTTCTGTGGAATACGGGACCCAGTGTCGACCTGGGGGTTTTCCGGAGAACAACCCCCTCGGGGCCCCCGGCCCAAAGGGACCAGGTTTCCCCGGGGTGGTTTTCAGGGACTCATCAACTGGGCTTTTTACTGCGGGGCCGCACTATTTCCAAACGACGAACCACACCCCGGTTTGACCCGGCAAGCGAATTAAAAGGTATCTGCCCCATCCCCCTTTTGGGAGAAAAACCCGGAGTCTTTTGGAAAACCCCCTTAGGGTGGTGGGGGGGTTTTGTTAAAACAGTGCCACAATCACATCCCACAGATTGATAGTGCATGCTGTACCCTTTGAGGGTTTGAGATCCTCAGACATTACCGGGAGAGATTTCCCGGTGGCTAAACCCCCCCCAGGGCCCCGGGTTCTGTACCGGGCCCCTCATGGGGCCCGGGGCCTGATCAATCAGGCTTTTAAGCTAGCCGCACGAAATTTCAACGTAAAAACCCATACCCCGGGTTTGGAAAGGTACTGATTTTTGGTGCCTGTCCGGGCCCTGTTTAAAGACAGCCAGGGGTCTATTGGAAATTTCCCCCTCATTATGTGGGAGGCAGTTGAACACCCCGGGGCCCCCTAACACTTATTGTGCTGTTCTTATCGTGCTATTTGGCACCCCTGCTTTTCATTGGGGGGTTGTTTCATCGTCTCCCCCGGGGTTTTTGTTTTGTGGGGGATTTTTTTTTTCTGTGCAATTTTGGGATACTAATCCCTTATTATTAGTTTCTGTCTTCCTATTATTTCCTAAATCGTATTGATAAAGCCAGGAGGGCAAAAAACTTTCCTACTAAAAATAAAATATCCAGATTTGCACATGTGTTTTAAAACCTTTCAAATTGCCCTTTTTTTTAAATACCTTTCTTGCACCCCTTTTAAAAAGGGGCACTCTCGTGGTCGTTTTTCCCTTGAACCTCCTTCTCTTTTCTGCAATATTAAAAGCCCTAAATAGGGTTTTAAATTGAAAAAATAAAAAGGCCTAAAACTAGGGATTGAATTTTCCCCGGGAAAATCTTTTTTGTTCTTGTTTTCACAAGGCCGGGGTTCCGTTTGGCCACGAGGGCGATAAACCCCAAAACCCTTTTCCAGGTAAAATTGTTCCCCAAAAACACACCCCACACACACAACCACACACACACACACACCACACAATATATAAAAATAATAAATATATATATTAAATATTTTAAAAATATATATATATATATTTTTATATATTTAAAGGGGGTATGGTTTTCCCCTTTTTCCCCCGAACCCCCGGGAATTCTTGGGCATTAATTAAACGGGGTGCTGATAACATTGGTTAGAGATCCGGGTTCATGTTGAATGATAGATCTTCCCTTTGGGTGTATATTTTTTGGGTTTGCCCCATTTGTGCTACAAATTCACCCGCCCACAAAATTTCTAAAAAGGTTGGCATCGAAATTTGATCCCACCATCTGCATGTAAACACCCAAAAAAATCGGGGATTCGTTGGGACCGAGCATGTTTTTCCAGTCTTCCCCTTTTTTAGTTTTGGTGAGCCTGTGCCCATTTGTATCCTAAATTTCTTGTTTTTTATCTGCCAGGGTAAAAACCCAAAAGTGGTCTGTTTGCTGAAACCCAAACCACTTCAAGTTTCAAACCTTGTCGTTCAAGATGATCTTACGCTACCACTGATAATATAACTTGTGGTTTTTTGATTACTGTCCCCTTTTCCCCTGTCAACTTGACCAGTTGGCCTTTTCTCCTCTGACCCTTCGTTTAACAAGGTTTTTTCCCTTTCTCCCAAAATTTTTTGGCCACTGCATTTTTTTGCTTTTTTTTAAAACCCTTTCTTTGTAAACTCTAGAAGCTTTTGTTCAAAAAAAACCCCCAGGAGTTTCAACAGTTTCTGAGGGGCTCATACCCCCCCTTTTTCCTTTCCCCCCCGTTGGCCCCAAAACAGTTATTCTTTGTAAGATGTTTTGGGTTTAAATTTTTAAAATTAAATTACCCAAAAAATTAAAAATTTTAAAAACATGGCTTAACACAAAGGGAAAAGTAACTACTGTTGTTTGTTTATCTGACTGGAACAGAAAAGAGGATCCCTAGAGACGCATGGGGGACCCCATATCAATGACCGCCAAATTTTGTTTTTTTCAATTTTTCCCCCCGAACATTCTTTTTAATTTTGGAAGAGGGGATGGAGAACGTCTTTAAATTTTTTCCAAATACAGCTTTAACAGGACTTTTCTTCCCCACCTGATTGTTTTTTTTTTAAACAGTGAGTCATTTAACGGGTGGTGCATTTTCCCTTTTTTAAAAGCCCACAGCCCCTACTAATTACACCGGTTTAAACCCGGGGTAAACAGTGAGGGCAACCCCCTTTTAAAATTACCCCCCCTTAAACCCTTTTAAAAATTGAATGACCCTTTTAAGCATCACGGTTTAAAAACCCCAGATATCGAAAATCCGCCCCTTAAGGGCAGAAAATTAAACATTTCCCAAATGAGGGACTCAAGCTCTCAAGTCCCGCTTTATTATCCCGTTAAGTACGTTTGATTCACACCTTGGAGGGACCTATAAAAACCCTTTCTTTGACTATGATAACTTTGTCTTGAGGTCTTTTTTAAAGTGCCCCTGAGGGGGCCCACAAAAAATAGAATGAGGGGGGAAGGGGGGGGTGGAGGCAGAAAGACGTGAGGGTTTCGAGTTTTTTGGGGGAAAGGGTGAGGGGGGGTTTGGGTGTTAACTAAGAACAAAAAAGGGAAAAAAAACCACTCCCAAGCAGGCCTACGGGCCCATGGGGAGGCGGGGTCCAACTCCCCTTTCCCGGCTTACCCCCCATTTTAAGGGCTTTTTTTTTTTTTTTTTTTAATATATCCCTAACTTTTGATGATCGCCCTTTAAAAACCCTGTGAAAAATAAATTTATGAGAAAAAATTTAAGGGGGGAAAGGGGGGAGAGGGAAAGCAAGGGGTTTAATGAAGGGAACAAATGAAAGGGAAAAGGGGAGGGGAAAGGAAGAGATAATGGGGGGGGAAAGGGAGGTAAAGGGAAATTTTGTTTTCTTTGAGAATGAAAAAGGGGAAATTTTTTCCTACGGGAAACGGGTGATAGTCATGTGATGAGCTGCGGGTTTTTAAGTTTTTGGGATAAATTTGACCGACCCTTTCGCAAAACGTTTGGTCGCCAGGGGGAAAAAAAAAATATCATTTCAAAAGATGTGAAAAAGGGGTTTTTTTATTTTCCCATTGAAAGAAAAAGTATCATTTTTTTAAGGGGGGTTGGGAAAGAGCGAGGGGGGGAGCGATGAAAAGCAGGATGAGGCGGGAAGAGAAGCTGAATAAGAGGTGTACACCAAGTGGTAGTTGCGTGCGAGAATTGGACGTACTGAAGCAAGAGATAAGGGAGAAAATGAAAAAATTAAACTCAGGGGAAAAGCGGGGAGCGCCATGGGGCACAATACAAACATCTTTAAAAAGGGGAAAAAAAAGGCAAAAAAATTTGTCGTGACTGGAACAACTTTCCGGGGTTTCCCCAGATTCTTAACTTCTTCCAGAAAAAAAACAAAAAACACCGCAGGGCCCAAATGCAGACGTTTTTGGGGAAAAAAGCTGTCAGGTAAAACCCGACAAATGTCAGTAGGAGGATTATTTTTGTTTTTTATTTGTAATACGGTAGAAAGAAAAATAGTAGAAAGTAGTGTAGATTTAACCCCTTTTTATGCACGCTCCCCTGCTTTCTTTTTGTGTGCCTTTTGACCCCAAAAACCAAATAAAAAGAAAATTTTCCCCCAATAAAATGACTCCCATTTTTTCATTTAAAGTCCCCTGGTGTGGAGCTCTAATAGTTAGGCAGGAACGGCCCCCGTGAACCCATTTGAGTATCTTTAAATCAAATTATGCTTATCAAGATGGTTTCTTATTAATATCAGCTAAAATTTTGGCTCGTAATTTGCCTACGGTTGGGGTTTCGGTTATTTGGCCAAAATTTTTACGGTAACGATTTGTCCCCTTTCTTTAAAAATGGAATTATATTGGCCATTTTCCACAAAAAAAATCGGGACACTACCCCTTTTTAACACTCCTTAAAAACCCCTTTTTAAAAATTTCATCAAGGCTAGGAATTTATTTGCTTCAGTCGGTCTATTTTTGAAAAACCTTTATCGTTAGTGACTGTGATTTTCAAAATTTTAAATCTTTTTTCAGACCCACTAAAAAAATTTAAACTTTTTGGGATATTTTTAGTGTCCCCTGTGGGGAAAATTTGGGGAAAAAAATTTAAATTAAAAATAAAAGGACTTTTTCATTCCCCTTTGTCGAAAGATGCCCAGAGGACTTGGGCACTTGCTGAAAAGGAGTTATTTTTAAAACCTTTAAATCAGTACTTGGGATTGATTAAGAAAAGGGACTAAATCATCTTTAAAAGACTAAAGGGACTGATTTCCTCCCTTTTTTATTGTCCCAGAAATTTTAATCTCTTTATTTAAATTTAAAAAAAAGTCATGACTCTGGGGGAAAGGGTTTTCTTCAAAATAAAAAAACCCGGGTTTTACACATTTATCTTTTTCATTAATTCAAGTTTTGGAAAAAAACTAGGACCCCGGTGGTTGCATGTCAATTTGCAATTACCAACGTCGCTGGGGAGGTCACCCCCCCGTGCGGTCCGCCCCCAGCCCGGTCTCCGGGTTATCCTATCGAAAACCTGTTAGTGTCCCCCCCCCCCCCGCATTCCAACATATACACCATGCCCCGGCCAATCAGGAACTATTTAAAGAAAATTTGTAAAATTTTCCCTCTTGAAAAAAGGGTTTTAGTGGATTTGTTGATAATACACCTCAAGCTTTTAAGAGAAAAGTGTGGGAAGATTTTGGGTTCCCTTTAACATTAGTGAGTTTCCTCTCAGTGTATCATCCTCCCTGCTTTTCACGGAATTATCCTGCACCGTCTCCCAAACCTCTTGGTTCATAAAAAGTAATTTCGGTTTTGTAAAGGTTTGGGACCAACCCTTCCAGCATCGCAAAGTAGTTTTGGGGTTTTTAACTTTCTCGCCTTCTTTCCCTAAGGAGTTCCCATTTTTAAAGGGGGATTTAAAAGCACCCCCAAGAAATTTAGATTTTTGGGTTTTGGGTTTTATACGAGCTGTAAAGGTTCTCTTTTAATTTTTCCAACTCGCATTTCGCCCATCTTAAAGGGAGCCCTTTAAAGTAAAACCAACACTCCAACCAAAGATAACGATAAACCTAAAGATTTGTCCCCTTTGGGACATCTCTTGCCTCAAGACATGTCATTTATATAAAGCCCTGAAATTTTTATTTTTAATTTTATTTTGGGTTTTAAGGGTTTCTTGACGGTTGTGTAGTCTGTAGGTTTACGATCTAACAAACCAACGCTGATTTACAGAGCGGAAAATTGTTTTAAACAGAAAATTTGGGGAAACTTAATGCTGGGTGGAGGGGAGAGAGAGAGAGAAGAGAGGAGAGGGGAAGAAAAATTAGGAAAAGAGAAGGGGGGGGGGGGGGTTACATAAAAAAAGGGACAGAAGAAGTTTTTAAAGTTCATACTGGCCCCTTGCCGAAAAACCTCTATTTTGTATATATATTAAGTACGTTATGTTTTAATCCAGACCTCTGAGGAAAGGGAAGAGAAAACAGAAGGCCTCTAACCCTTTTACTCCCTCCAGCATTTCCCGGCTTTTGAAAAAATGAAGAGGGCGGAATATAGGAACTAAACTTTGGAATATATCAAAGAGGGAAGAATGGGCTAAAACCTCTTAGTACTATTCCTATCGTAAACTTTTTTAAACGCACGGGAAAACTCAAAAGAGCTTTTGTCAGTGGTTTCCCTGGGTTACCACTAGTTCTCCCTCAAAATTTGTAAACGCAAGTGTATGTCCCACTACCACTAGACCCAAAAATTTTGGACCACCACTATACCACCACTTAAACCACCTTTATGACCCCCCCACATGCCCACCATTATGATCCCACTATGCCCCCCACAAAGACCCCACTTTTGACCCCCAAACTATAAACCACCACTATGACCCCCAAAGACCACCACTAAAACCCCCCAACTATAAACCCCCCACTAGGGCCCAAAAACCCCACTTTGACCCCCACTATAAACCCCCATTTGGACCCCCACTTCCCCACCACAAAATGACCCCACTTTGCCCCCCAAAAACCCCACTATGCCCCCCCACAATGCCCACCACTAGACCCCCACTATGACCCCCACTATGACCCCCACCTTTGCGTCTACCTCCACAACAACTTTTTAGGGATTTGGCCCATTGCCCAATGATCGCCCAAAAATGTTCCCTGAACAAACATCAAAAATCCATTATTTCAGTCTCCCCCAAACCCATTTGCAAAAATTGCTTGTTAAACGGGTTTCCCTTAAAAACGGTTTGTCCTCGAACTCACGATTTTAACCGTTTAACCTTTTTCCCATTTTTTTTTATAATTCTATTTGAAAAAAAAAAAAAAAAAATACAAAAAATTCGCTTTGGGCCCAGCTTTAGGCCTTGAAGTTTCATTTCATAATTTTGGATATCCCACTTTTTCCCGCCCCTTCACATAGTTCCCCTCTATCAAAAAATTCAATTTTCTTAAGGGTTTTAAAAAAGAACCCTCTAGGGTTTTTGTTTTTTCCCAAAACATTTTAGCTTACTGCTCTGACTTTATAAGTTTGTGTCTTTCTTTGGGAGTTTTCATTAAGTTTAAATTTTGGAATCCAAAAAATGAACATAATTTAAAATTTCTTTTGATGTACCTTTAAAATTTTTGGGCATGTAACACGTTCGACAGGGCGTTTAATAAGAAAAAACAGTTATTTTTCATATTTAAGGGGTTTAAACAAACCCCTTTCTTTTCCCTGCCCTTTACCCTCCCTTTAGCATATAAAAACGGAAAGGGGGTTTTCCCGAATTTTTTTTTTAAAGGAAAAAAAAAAAGGAGCGCCCCTTTTATGCCACAAAATAGGCGACCAAAACGCAGATGTGAAATTAAAAACAGGGTTTTGCGAAGGCGTTTTTTAAAATTTCATCATGGGGTGACAGCGACAAAATGAAGGCCATGGGCAATTTCGGGGGGGGAAGGGGGAATGGGTTTTCGGTTTTTCCCAACACACAGAACACAAAAAATAGTAGTGAACGGGGGGAAGACCAGCATCAGCGAGGGGCCCAAAAACTCAGTGGCCCCCCAAGGGGGGCTGTTTCCTTGGGACCTCTGGTTTTTCATCCTAAGCAGCATAGATAAAAACACACGGCACCCCTTTTGTATCGTCATAAGCAGATACACTAAAATAAGCCAAAGAAAATCCCCTGCAAAAAAAAGATACGAAAAATTACAGACCCTAAAAAAGGGTTTTTTCCCCGTGGGCAGTTTGGGGAACAAAAATAACATGCAATGGTGAAAGTTCCACTGCCCTTTGATAAAAGAAAGAATGAAGAACTAAAGGGGGGAATATTACAAAACTCAAGAGGGTCATCAAATTGAACGTAAGGAAAAACCCTAAAAGACCTGGGGAAAAATTATGTCAAGGGGCCTTTTTTTTTAAAGACCATAACAAGACAAAAGATCACAACGCCAGGGAAAATGACGGGTTCCTGGAGGTTTCCTTGGGGGTTTTTCCGGGGAAACAGCGATCTGGCACTGTTTGATCCTTTTAAAGTGAGTCCCCCAACATTTTCCCACTCCCCCCGGTCCCTTACATTATTTTTCCGCTCTATTGTATGGGGGAGTCAGTGTTTACTTGTTTTTAGTTATTATTCCTCCAGTTTTCCAAAAAGGGTGGGGATTGAGAACTTTCAAAAAAGGGGAAAAAATGCCGATGGTGAAAACTTCAAATGCTATTTCTTTCCCCCAAATTTGAATATTGCCCCAGGGGCTGACGGGCCCCCTTTAAAGGGAGGGGAAAATTCGGGGGGTGGAACAAAAAACAGAGATCGTTTTTCGGCTCCATTGAGCCAAATAAAGCACCTAAACTCTGGGAACACCTTTCCAAAAAAAAGAAAATGTACTAATTGGGGGCGGAGGGAAAGGAGGGGGTACATGAAAAATATATACCTGGGAAGGGACTCGAGGGCCCGGCCCCAGACTGGGGACCTGCCATAATAAAAATACTGGAGTGAGAGATATGGGAGGGAAAAGGGAAAATAAACCCATGAAAAAACAGGGGTGCGGTGGGGACAATAAAGGGAAAACTGTATCAACATCCGGGGGTCCCAACATTCAACATTTTCCAAAGGGGGTCGGAAAACGGCTGGAATAAGGGGTAGCAAACCCCTTTAAAAGGGGAAAATGGACAAAATATCTTCAAACCCTTTTCAGATCAACCAGGCTGTGATGGATTGTGGGGTAGCAGGCCTCCCCGCAGCAACAGCCCCGGTTGACCAGGGAAGCTCCAGGCGAGTCGGGTCAAGCCCCGGGCTCCCTGGTAAATGAAACTCTCCAAACTCTTAAAGGTATAACAAATTTTAATTGAGGGCCTAGCAGGCCCCCTTTTTCCTTCGTTTCTTTGCAAGTGGCATTGCCCTTGCTTTTGTTTACTCTACTTCCATTTTCGTTCTTGTTTCAGTTAGTTTGTCAGAAACTTTTCATTCCCAAAGCATTATTCCCCATCTTCAAAGTTTAAACTTTTTAAAAACCTCCACGACCCCAGTGACAACCTGTCAAAAATCACTTCCCAAAATCAAAAAAATCTGCCCTTTGGATGCTCCACTCTTCCCCCAAAATTTTTTGTTATCAGCACCCTCAAGGAAAGGGTTTCCCTTTACCCGGGTAAAGGGGCTTTTTATCTAGGGGAATTTGGAAACGTGCTCCAGATCCCCAATTAAAACCCGGAAAACTTCCATTCCCCCCCGGCCCCCAGGGCCGGACAAAAACCCACGGATGAGCTTTCCCCCTTTAATAAAAAAAAATTTAAAAATTTAAAAATAATAATAATAATAATAATAATAATGTGTTTTTCAGCAAATTTTTTTATCTTAGATTTTAGTCCCAAAACTCAAAAAACATTTTATACACACGGAGAGAAAGAGAGAGAGAAAGAGAGAGGGGGGGGAGAGAGAGAGTGTTTTTTAGGTCAAGTTCGTTCGGAGGCCCTCCCGTGAAAGGTTCCCCAAACCCTTTCCCTAGTTTCACCAAAACCACCATCACCTCCCCCATTTCTTCCCCCCCCTCCCCCACTATTCCCCTTCCTTTCCCCCCTTCCCATTTTCCCTCCCTCCCCCTTTCCCCTTTTTCCCCCCCCCCCTCCTTCCCACTTTTTTCCCCATCCCCCTTTCCCCCCTTTTCCTCCTCACCTTTTTTCCCCCCTATTTCTAGTCCCCCCCTCTTTTCCAAATTTTCCTCCCCTCTACCCGCCCTTTTTTCCCCCCCCCCTCTTCCCAAATCCCTTTGTCCTCCCCCCCTTTCCCCCTTTTTTCCCCCTCCCATATTCCCATTCCCCCTTATTTTTTCCCCCTTTTCCTCATTTCATTTTCCCCGTTTTTTCCCTCTTTCTCTTTCCTTCCCCCCTTTTTGGCTTTCTTCTTTTATTCCTCCTGTCCTTACATTCGCTTTAGCACACACTCCACCACCCCCAACCCCTTAAAAACCAGTCATCTTTACCTATAGTGTTCGAAAAGTTTTCTTACTCCCGCGTCCCGGGCCCCCCAGGCTAGGCACCCTGCTGGGTTGGGCCCGGTCCCAAACCGGCTGTGCTGTTAACACCTTTCCCGGGCCCCCACCTATATTCTTGGTACAAAAGCCGAATTTTGATCCCGTTTTCCCCTTTAAGTTTCCACCCTGTTTTTAGCCAAAAATTTCCGAGTCTGAAAACCCCCTAGTATGAGAACCCCTTTAAAAAAAAGGGAGGCCCTGCTAAAGATGGGCCTCTTTAATTTACTTCTCTCTAGGTGGGAAAACTCTGTATACTAAAAAGCCCCAAATTTAAGCCGATTTAAAAAAATTTCAAAAACAGAGAATATACAGACACCCATCATGATATATTAGTTCAGTCAAGCATCTTAATTACTGGCCCCCAAAAATGCACACACAAAACCCTTTTCAATAAAAAATAAAAGCCCCCCCCTTGGGCCCGGTGGTGCAACATACCCCCCAAAGAAAAGCAGGGGGGGTTTCCTGGTTTCCCCGGGACTATGATAACTGAAAAACTTTTCCCCCTGGTTTCCCAAAAAACCCCCAAAAGAAAAGCAGGGGGGACCATGAGTACACTGAGAACTTGCCAGGGGGGGTTTCAACCCTACCCCCAATGAAAAAAACAGGGGTTTTCCCTGAGTACACTGAGAAATTGGGCCCGGTGGGAACATACCCCAAATTTAAAAGCAGGGGTACCTGAGTACCCCTGAGAACTTGCCAGGTGGGTGCAACATTTTCCCCCAAAGAAAAGCAGGGGGACCAAGAGTACACCCGAGAAATTGCCAGGGGGCAACATACCCCCAATGAAAAGCAAGGGGGGACCCTGGGGTACACTGAGAACTTGCCAGGTTGGGGCAACATACCCCCCAATTTAAAAAGGGAAAGGGGGACCAGAGTACAATGGGGGAACCCTTTCCCGGTGGTGCAAAAAATACCCCCAATGAAAACAGGGGGGACCATGATTTCATGACAGAAAAAATATACGTAAAAACGCCCCCCAAAAAAATTGGGGGCAAAGAGTAAATTTTTGTATTATCTCAAAAATTTTCTTAGCCTTTGGGTCATTTAATGTAGGTTGGGGGTTTTTTTCTTTTCAGAAGAGTTTGCTATTTACTTTTTGGCAAAACCCTCCAGGTTAGTGTTACCCTGCGACTCTCACCGGTGTACAAAAAGCAGTTGTCCTGCAAGCGTGCTCCCTGAGTGAATGTGGTTTCGCCAAATTCTTCCCTTTAATTCATGACCAATGCTGAAACTCATGATGGACTGTACACCTAGGAAGTGTGTATTGTAGCTCTTAGTAAACATGCTAATTTAAGTATCAGACAGATAGCCAAAATTTGAGCCTAACAAAGTCAACTGCTGGTCGGATTCTGAAGCTGACAACACTGATGATTGTAGAATGGTGCGTCGTTGAAGGAGTGGAAGAAAACGCAAGACAACACCTCACGATGACAAAGTTATCATAAGAAATAGCCTGGATTTCAAGAAACCAGCAAAGATCTGCAGAGAGATTTGGCTTCAGCTGGTGCAAATGTTGATTGAACAAGAATGGTATACAATACTGACAAGATTGAAAACTGAGACACATGTGCAAAAATCTGGGTATCTTTATTGTAGACGCTTCGCCATCCAGTGGCACCGTAGTCGTGAAGATTCTTCACACCATCTCCACGGCTGAGGGACTGATTACATCATCAAATTATCTCCTAGAACCTGTAGTGATAAAAAGCCACTGGATGGCGAAACGTCTACAATAAAGATACCCAGATGTTGCACATGTGTCTCAGTTTTCAAATGTTGATTTTCAACTGTTCGACGAAGGCTCCTCAAAGTTGGCGAAACTGCCAGAAAACCGGTAAAGAAACAATAACTGACAGCTGCTATGAACAAAAACGACTGCAGTGGGCACTCCATCATAAGGGATGGACGACAGATGAATGGAGAAAGTTATATTTTCATTTGAGGCGCATTTTGAAGAACATGGTACTGATCAGTGGTAGTGAGACAGAGCAAAGGCGAACCTCTTCGGAATAGACACTTCAATAAGCGCCAAAACACCCACCTAAGATGTTTTGGGGTAGTTTTAAAGGCCCTGAACAACTTGTTATTGTTGATGGAACAATGAACAGTGACAAATACAAGGCAATCCTGGCAACGCATTTGCTCCCCACTGTGGATGCAGACTTTCCTGATGAAGAAAAGATTTTCTAGCAAGATGTTGCTCCATGCCACGCTTCCAGAAAAATTCTGATATTCTTCGAAGAGAGTGTAAGCATTCTGAATTGGCCTGGAAACTCTCCTGACCTCAACCCAACTGAGAATCTATAGACAACAGCCAAACGTAGAATCGCGAAACAGGACTACTCGTCTAGGGAGAAGCTAATAGCTGCTGTTATTAGGACCTGGTACCACAAAGAGGAACTTGTCAAAATGTGTTCTATATTGGTCGATTCTATTGCAAAGCGTGTAGCAATGCTTATCAAAATAAAGGGCAGCATATCTCTTATTAAATTAATTATCTGTCATATTATTATTGCGTATTTTTTTCAAATAAACATTAATTTTCCAAATAAACGTCTCATTTCACCACTGTCCCAATAAATATGTACACTACCGTAAGTGTCTGAGGTCCAAGGCTGTTCAAGAACTTCCCATCATATATAAAGGACGGGGGGTTACCACAGACCCCTGGTTGTCTTCAAGAGGGAACTGGACCAATACAAAGCCAGTGCCCGATCACCCGGGTTGTGATTTGTACGTTAGATTGAGTGCGGCTAGCAGTAACAGCCTGGCTGATCAAGCCCTGATCCACCGGGAGACCTGGTCGATGAGCGGACCGCAGGGGCGTTGATCCCCGGCAAAATGGTGATAAGTTCGAGCTGCTTAGGTATGGAAAGAATGAAGAACTCAAAAGGGACACTATATATAAATTAAAGAGGATCGTCAAACAGAACGAAAAGAGCACGTGCGAGACTTGGCAATAATTATATCAACTAACCTTTCTTTCAAAGAACATAATGACAAAGGTCACGACAGCAAGGAGGATGACGGATGGCTATTGTAAATCTTCAAAACAAAGGAAATAATGCCTGTGGTGGAAATATGAGAGAAATATCAGAGCTGGAACAGATACAGAAGTCGTTTACGCCCCGCATTGAGCCAATAAAATATTTAAATTACCGGGAACGCCTTTAAGTCTTCAATATGTACACACTGGAGCGGAGGAGAGAGACATGATAATATATATACCTGGAAAATACCTGAGGGTCTTGTTCCAAATTTTCGCACTGCCAAGCAACATAACTGGAATAAGAGATATGGGAGGAAGTGCAAACAAACCCAGTGAAAAGCTGGGGTACAGTCAGCACAATAAGGGAACACTGTTTCTATATCTGAGGCCCCAGACTATTCAATGTTTTACCACCAGATATCAGAAAACACTGCTGAGACAAGTGCAGAAGTCTTCAAGAAGAAATTGGACAAGTATCTTCACCAGGTGCCAGATAACCAGGCTGTGATTGGATATGTTGATCAGTGGGCCACCAGCAGCAACATCCTGGTTATGGCCGGGCTCCGGGAGTAGAAAAACTCTTGGAACTTATCAAAGTATATGGGAACCTCCAGTAAGCCAGGGCCAAAACTGTTCAACAGGCCTCCCATCAAGCATTAGGGAATTGCCAATATCCCCTGGCTGCCTTCAAGAGAGAGATGGACAGATACCTAAGTCAGTGCCGGATCAGCCGGGCTTGGCTCGTACGTCGGACTGCGTGCGGCCAGCAGTAACAGCCTAGTTGATCAGGCCATGATCCATCTGGAGGGCCTGGTCATGAGGGCCGCGGGGGCGTTGATCCCCGGAATAACCTCCAGGTAACCTTCCTGGTATGTGTTGTACAAATAGCTGCAGCAGAGTTTGCACAAATGGGGACAATCAGAGTGGTGAAGCATCACGAGTGGTGTCCTATACCACTATAAACTAAATAATGTAGACCTTAATATTTAACTGATTGCAAAAAGAGATTTTGGGAATTCGCGTTAGCAGTAATCTAAACCAAGGACAACAGGTGCATAAGTGTACGCAATAAAGCTAAACCAGAATCCTTGGATTCATATCAAAAAGCTAAATAATATGGATGTCCTCAGGTGGCTCTCTTCAACTCTATATAAACATATCCTTTCGTTAGGCCTCATCTAGATTATGCTGCGCAGTTTTTGGTCACCGTATTGCAGACATGGATATAAATGCTCTGGAAACGTACAAAGGAGGATAAACTAAGTTGAATCCCATGTATCAGATATCTTCTTATGAGGATAGGACTGAGGACCATGAATTTGCGCTCTCTAGAAAAGGCGTTAGAATTAGGGGGAATTTGATTGAGGTGTATAAATGGAAGCAGGAATAAATAAGGGAGATGTATAAAAGCGTGCTAAAATTATCTAGCTAGACAGGACTGCAGCAATAGCTTTAGCTGGAAAAAATTCAGATTCAGGAAGGATATAGGGAAGCACTGGTTTGGTTAATAGAGTTGTCGATGAGTGGAATAAACTCTCGAGTTTTTCAGTTATAGAGGCTAAATCGTTGTGTAATTTTCTAAAAAAGGTTTATTTAATACATGAGTGGGTGCGGGTGGGGGGTGAGCCTGGACCTGAATAGCTTGTGCTAATGAAAGTCAGATGCCATACTCGTTCTTAGTGAAAGTGACCTGACCTGACTAGGTGGGGGTATGGCTTAAGCGGTAAGGAGACTTGGGTAACTGCCTCGGCATGGGCCAGTAGGCCTGTTGCAGTGCTCCTTCTTTCTTTTGTCTTACGTAAATCATAGGTATTACGTATGGTATCATTGCTTTCAGATTAGTCTATTATGACACTTCCTTCCTTTTTGTCAACTCCATCTTATGTTGCTATGGTGCCGGCGGATCGACAAAGAAACCAAGTATCCCTTGTGTTTTGTATAGCAGCAGAATTCAGAGGTCCTCTTTCTCTATTTAGTGACTTATACTATCTTGGTCCACCAATCCCGACATGTTACTAAAGATGCTAAACTAATGTCGAATCGAGACTTTGGGTAAAAGACAAACTACCTGTGAAGGTTGTCTTCACAAATACAACTTCAACAACAAGAAACATCTACATGGGAGCAGAGTGTACCATGTCTTAAATGGAAAACTATGTTGGGAAGATTATCTTAATAAAAGGATCCAAACCAAGTGCTTGAAAGAATCAATTTCCTGGCAACTGAAGTATGTTCAGGACATATTCCCCTAAGAAAGAAGGAAGAAAGTGCATATTCCCCTAAGAAAGAAGAAAAGGCTTATTCTCCTAAGAAAGAAGGAAGGGCATATATCCCCTAAGAAAGAGAAAAAGCATATTCCTAAGAAAGAAGTGAAGAAGTAAACTAGAGAGAGAAGGTTGCTCCCTCTTCAGAGGACGGATTAAAGAATCACTGAGCTCCTCAAGAATGCTAGTTTGATACACGGAGGAAGACGCTGGACCAGGGAAGTGGCATGTATCGAACTCAAACAAGATCCAGGAGAGACAGGTGGAGCTAAAAGCTATTAGTGAAATTGAAAGAAATTTAAAAATATTCTTTTCATATGCAAAAAAACAAGGCAAAACCACATCTTGTATGGGCCCTTGCTCAGACAAGATGGGAATTACACAGATGAACAAAGAAATGAGTGAGGACACTGAAATCCCAATAGACCTGTGTTTAGCGACCACTAATAGTCTAAAGATCGACAATCCAATGTTTGTTCAAGAATGAGCCTCAGTGTATTAATGTATGCCAAATTTTCGACGTTACCCTAAACTAAAATAAGACTTTTAGTAAAGCATTGACGATATGCCTATGCACTTCAGCCCCCAGGCACCAGACTCGTGGCAACTCTATGTTCATTAAAACTGCAAGAAAACCCTTTTTGCTCCCATAAGTATACTAAGGAGAAGGAGCTTAGACATGGGGTGAAATTCCAGTCACTAAGAACAACGGGTGGCAGCAAGCAGTAGTCTAAGAACTTATTGACCAATAGCTTATCGTTCCCACCATAAAATCTTGATAGAGTGCTAAGAAGCATGATTGCAAATCACTTGGATTCCCAAAAACTGCACAATCCAGGGCACGTGGGTTAGAGCAGGTCGCTCCTGCCTCCCGCCAAAAACTATTGGATCACTTTGATATGGTCTTAGATCACTGGAAGGAAAATCAGGAATGCAGAGGTAACATACACAGACTTTGCAAACGCTTTGACAAGTGTGATCATGGTGTAATAGCGCAAAAATAACGTGCTAAAGGAAAATAAGTGGCAAGTGGGGAGATGGATCTTCAATTTCTAATCATGAATACAAAGACAGGAAATAAATCGTGAAACTATATAGTGAAAAAGCTTTGTTCCACAAGGCACAGTACCTTGTCCCCGTCTGTTTATCATTCCCCATATCAGACAGACAGAGATGTAATTCCACAGCACCCGTATAATCGTTGAGACGATATAGGCTCTGCTTGAGGCTGTCATCTGCTGGAGGACGCGGTTAACCTCCAGAAGATATAAAACAAAGGTTTTCCAGTGGGCAACGGCAAAACAATATGATGTTCAATGAGGCAAATTCCAACTACTCCGTTATGAAAACTGGAGGAGATACTAAGAGAACTGAGTAGACTACAAAACTCTGATCATACAACAGAGGTGGAAAATAATGTGAGGACTGGGAGTAGTAATGTATGAGGATCTCACTTTTCAAGGTATACAACAGTGCCACGATCACTGCTGCAAAGAAATGAATTGATGGATAATGATAACGTTCCAAACAAGAGATGCAAACCAATGATCTTTTTAATATCACTTGTTTCTTTAGGCATGGAATACTGCTTGCTACATTAACATCTCCGTTCAGAGAAGGTGAAATTGCATGATCTAGAGAGTGTACAAGAGAACTTTACTGCACATATAAATTCTTTCCAAACACCTCAACTGCTGGGGAACGCTTGGGAAGCACTTGACCTTGTACTGCTGAGAGCGCAGGCGAGAGCAGATATTATCATAATTACACTTAGAAAATCCTAGAGGAAACGGTCCCAAATCTGCTCACAGAAATCACTCCCTACGAAAGTATAAGGACTGGGCAGGAGTGCAAAATACTCCCAATAAAGAAGTAGGGGGCGATATTGGTACACTAAGAGAAAATACAGTATGTGCGGGGCCCAGGACTTGTTCAACAGCTCCCACATGCATAATGGGAATTACCTGCAGACCCCTGGTTGCCTTCAAGAGGGAAATGGACAGATACTTAATGTCGTGCCGGATAAGCCGGGCTTGTGGTTCGTACGTTGGATTACATGAGGCCAGCAGTAACAACCTGATTGATCTGCCCTAATACAATGGGTGCTTGGTCGTTGGACCTTGCTGCGGAGGGCGTTCTTGATCCCGGAATTCATCCAGATAGACTCCAGCTAGACTACACAACCCACCATACCACCATCACAATAACCACGACATCACTACGATCTCTCCACATCCCACAACACAATTCGAATCTCTCCTTCACCTTGAATACCCATTAAACCCACCCATGTTGATGTGTAATGACTGCTGATACTGCCTTCTCATGTTTACTTGGTTGTAAAATATCTCTTGTTTTCGTCTGTGGAGTTCAGAAGTTTAGTATCTAGTGGTAAGTGTTAATCCCGTTTCTATATCCTGGTTGGCCTTCGGCAGAAAGAGTTTTGGTCGAATGTTATATATAATGGGAGCACCAGTTATAGTTTCGTCCCATGACCAATTAATTTTACCAGATAGATAAGTCTGGATAAAGAGGTACTGGGAGAGGGAGAGAGAGAGAGAAAGAAAGAAAGAGTGAGAGAGAGAGAGAGAGGGAGAGAGAGATGGCTGGGAGTTAGCGAGAGTAGGAGAGGGAAGAGAGAGAGAGAGAGGAGAGGAGGAGAGAGAGGGGAGAGAGAGAGGAGAGATGAGAGGAGAGAGGGGAGAGAGAGGAGTGAGAGAGAGAGAGGAGAGAGAGAGAGAGAGAAAGAGAGAGGCCTATCGCAGCCCGGCCCTGGGCAGCCTTGTCTGGTCGCTTTGCCTGATCAACGGTGATTACTGACGGAAAATGGTATGGTGATACCTGACAAGATGTGAAAAAGGGACACTTATGTACAGTCAGGACATTTATTAAAGAAACGTTTTCCACCACGAGGGCTTCTTCAGTCCTATTAGGACTGAAGGAAGCCACTCGTGGGCGAAACGTTTCCTTTAATAAATGTCAGGCTGAACTGTTCATATAGTGGTCTTTTTCCAAAGGTGTTTACTGCTGGCGTCTGATGTAACCACATTCCCATCACAACCCAGCTGATCTGGCACTTGAAGGAGGTACATGTCCATTTCCTTTTGACATAGTCTACATTTGTTCCAGCATTTTTTTCATGAAACCTAGTGATTGGTGTTAAACATTCTGGGGACCACAAATGGTGTAAAAATGTTGTGTTGTGTCCACTGCACTAGAGGCAAAGTTAGAGCGTTTTTAAACCTGTTTATTCATTTACATTCGTGTATTGTGGACTTAATATGAGCTATATATTATTCGGCTTTGAGGAACGAAGACACAGATTTACTGCTAAAGCTCCTGGGGTGAGGGAAAAAGAGTCGTTGGGTTAGAGTTGGTGCCTCTGACTGAATACAGTACAGAAAAAAAAAAAGTAATGTTTCCGAATCCTCCCTATTAGAGCCTGTGGCGCTGGGTGGTAGACGGTGGACATGCTAATCTTGGGACCAGTTCAACTTTTCCCCTTTATATTCTGTTTATTATTCTTACAATCGTTTATTTAAACTTAACCTAAGTTATATATGTTTAGGTGTGTGTGTGTGGTGTGTGTGCGTGTGTGTGTGTGTGTGTGTGTGTGTGTGTGTGTGTGTGTTGTGTTGTGTGTGTTGTGTGTGTGTGTGTGTGTTGTGTGTGTGTGTGTGTGTGTGCGTGCGTGTATGTATAATCGGCAATTATAAACTCGATAATCGTTCATATATAATAATAATGGACGCTTTATTCAAATTAGATTCGTTAGAGTGTAGAGGGTGTTTTTGTGGGGTGGTTTGATGCGTTTTGACAGTGTGTTTGCCTCAGATCTTGCTCGAGAATAACTATGGCCATCTTCCTTTTGAATAAATTACAGAGTCTTGGACTGGTGGGATAATCTATGGCCAATATTACTTCTGGATAAACTACAGATGTCTCCCCCTTTAAATAAGTAGGTGGTGGACCCATTTTCGAATGTATGGAAAAATACATAAGACAAGTGCCAGTGGACATGTTAAGTCTTTTTCACAATTTATTGATAGTCTGACGAACTTTTGACAATTGTCATCTCACTAATGTTACGCTGTCGGGTTTAACATACAGTTCAGTGCTTGGTGGGCTGGCTCTTTCAATCCCCTATAAAATGATTCAGATTTTCAGAAACTGGGTTACTGGTTGGTATGCCTGGGTACTGGTTGGTTTGCTGGTTTATGGTTGTATGCCTGGGTACATTCTCTAATGCTTCCCTCTTCCTCCCTCATTCAAGCAAAATGTCTTTCATCAGAATGTGTTGATTGAATCTTCATAAGTGCATTATAAAGAAGGAACACTGTAGCAGCCTTGTGGCCCATTGCGAGGCAGGTCCAAGTCCCCCATCAGCCCAAGCCAATGCCCCAACCTGGGGGTCTGGTTCACATTCACTTATGGAGGAGCACGGCTTATGACCTCAAGTAAGCAAAAAGCTAGTCCTCTTTTCTGTAACACTGCAAGGCTCATGAAGTGTTGATTGCAACAAAAAGGCTAGGAGCTATCCAATTCAACTCGCGAACAGCAATATAAGATGCACAAATAACCACACGGGGGAGTTGAATATAGCTCTAAGCCTTTGTGTTGCAGGTCAACACATCACAGGAGCTTGCAATGTTGCATAAAAGAGGAGGTCCAAGAAAATATTGGATCACAGGACGCAGGAAGTGTCCCCCCCCCCCAGGCATCAATACTCCAGGTAACCCACAACCAGAAAGATTGAATAATATAACATTAGAAGATAGACAGCCCACAAACACTGATATTGTAGTAGTAACTAACAAACATAACATATCAATTATTCAAAAATAGGTTAGATACGATTAGATAAAATGACTTTACATACATTATATTATATCACTGGCAATTATCTTAGGAGTCTCTGCATCTCTAGAAAATGGGTCCATTTAAAGGGAAACATCTGAAATTTATTCATAAGAACAGGGAGATAGCCATAGTTTACCTATTCCCTCAAGATTCTGAGCAGAGATGCTGATATATGATATATGACTTTACACACCACAAAATTTAGATCTGTAATTGTCTTAGGAATTTTTGTACCCTAGTAAACTGGTCCATTAAAGAGGCTTCCTTTAAATGGAGACATCTGTATTTATCCAGTAAGACGACCATAGTTTATGTATCCCAGAAGATTCTGAGGCAAATGCTGGTCTAACCTTCAGATAACAAGCAGGAAAAGAGGCCTTAGTCTGGCGCGGAAAACTACACTTTAGACAATCCAATGCATTCACATATGGAGTCAGTTTTTTTTGGCTACGTAAAACTGCCTCATACTAAAGACGAAATCTAATTTGAACACACCACCATCGTATTTGTATAATGGATGTTTATCATGTTTTATAATTGCCAATTCTACAATATACGTTGAATTGAAGTCAAGAGAAACAAATGACAATGACTCTTGGTTTCCAATCAAATTTGCCTGTGTTATTGCGGCTCTAATGTGTTGAAATCACCATTAACTCCGTTGCAGTGTACGTATCGAATAGAAGTTTTGCCAGTCTGTCCACATTGAATAAGTTGCAACCATTGCAACAAATTCTAGTAGACACAACACACTGTCGAAGAGAATTCTTTATCAGAAGCTTTCCCCAACAGTCATGTGAATTCTTAAAATACTTCTTATATTACATCTTTCAAGGGCATTTGGAGGACAGATAAATTCTCAGTGTATGGGAGAACCAGCACATTTTTCATCCGTGGGGGTTATCCTTGGCTCAGCTCTATGATAAGTTTCCTAGCTGCCTGCAACGCTGATTCACGAACTCCTTAAAGTACGAAGTTTAATGGCAATGTCAAATATTTTCCTAATTTCTTCATCGATGGACTCAGGCTAAAATGGTAAGGCTCTCAGAAAAACAGTAGCAAAACTTCTTTTTACTCTTTGTCTCATAGCTGGAATAGTAGTGAATGTATTTAGCATGCATTAGTGGCCTCATATATTCTGTTAAACTTAAAACTTTATATCAACCCGGTGTATCAACCATCTAGAATGGATGTTTACATTCCTCTTCTTTCTCCACGGTGATTGAATTTAATTCAGGACGGGACTAAAGTTTAGTCTCGGTAAAAATGTATCCAGGGCCAAATTATTTTGCCAAAGACACAAGATGTCTAACCACATATATGAATCATTTAGTTTTACAAGGCATGTTACCTTTCAAATAGGTAGCTTCGAAAAAACTCCATTTACAGATTGTTCAATAGGGGGAGACAATGGATAAACCATAACATTTCTGCCTTTAAAGCATAGGATTTCCCTTCAAAACTCAACTTGGAATCAAGCACACACAAAATTAATCAGTTTAATAATAGTATGCTCATCAAAAGGCAAGGAGAACTAATCTAATTCTTTCTTACACATATGATAGCAAGTTGGGAACTGGGACCTCTGGTGAACAACGCCGTGACATCCAACTTAGTTGTAAAATCATTAGAAATGTTAAGATTTTTGCACGTCAATATGATCAACATAGTTTTTTGATTATATGAGCTTCAGAAATGTTGTCAAGCAAATGACATATTAATATTTTTACCATCCATTTTTTGGAAAGGCATACGTTGCCGATCCTACAGAGTATTATAGGTTTGGCTGGATAACCGTGCTCGTGGGCTTTAATCAAACCATACGTATGAGGGAGTTTATATGATGGGAGTATATATATAAGGTTGTTAGTTTTATATATAAGAGATTCGTGGGTTGTGAAGATAGGACAAATTGATTGTTTGGATGGTAATGCTATTATTGTCAGACTGTGGTAATGAGATGGAGCCAGCCTTGCCGTGTTCTGCCTAGCTGGGATGTTATATACGCTGGACTTGAGAAGGAGGCAGAGGTACGAACGTACACATTCGCATCCCGTGAAGTCACACAAAACAGTCACTCGACCTAAGTATTACTATGTAAACACATGGATGGTACTATGATATTGCTATAACAACACATATAAGGGGATCAGACAACTATGCGGAATTATATATTATGTTTAATTAATTCTCATTACCTCTCAGTAAGGTTCTAAGCTGTTATTTAAATTAGCTACTAACTGTGGGTTGTATAATGGGTTCTTATTAAGCGCACCTAAAGTTTCCAGTCTTCTATTAAAATATTCCTCTTTTTCGCTATAATCTATCCTTGTCCATAATTATCATGGGCATTTGCTTTGTCTGTTTTTGTAGGTGGAAGTCTTAGGATCTTTCTTGAATTCATAGTATGACTTCTACAATCTCTGAGGATAATTCGGTTCCACAGGTCTGAGTAAAGTTCCATTATCCCATACCCTTCGCAATGTTGAACGTTTCAGGGGAAATTAGGTCCAGCCTGTTTTTCAGACTGCAAAAAAGACTTAGCCCCAAAGTCAATATATAATTAGTCCACCAACAGTAGGCGTGAATCTTAACCACTCATTCCTAATGCTGTCTGTTTGGTCACGAGTAAGTTCAACACTCGACTGGTTGATGCGAAACTCGAGTTAGCAAACTGAAACAGCCACTTTGTGCATATGATTGTCTTGTATCCCACCATATAAACAATCAGTTTTCAGTTTATTATTCTCAATCCCCTATACTATATGTAATCTAATAAATGTTTTCCCAATCAACTGGTTACCATATCATTCAACTCACCCCACCGGGTTTTGCTACATATGTGTTTACTCACCTAGTTGTGGTTACAGGGGTTGAGTCCACAGATCCTGGCCACGCCTCTTCAATGGTCGCCTACTAGGTCACTCTCTTCCTTCTCCATGAAACTTTGTTATACATCTTTCTTAAAGCTATGTTTGGATCCTGCCTCCACTACAAATCACTCCCAGACTTTTTCACTCTGACAATTCTCAGTGACTGAAGAAAATCACTTCCTAACTCCCTGTGATTTATCTGGAGTCTTCAACTTCCACTGTGTCCCCTTGTTGCTGTGTCCTCATCCCTGGAACATCCTGTCTTTAGTCCACCTTGTCAATTCTCTCAGTATTTTATTATGTTCGTTATCTTGTCCCAGTATCTCTCCTGTCCTTCAATGGTCGTCAGTCGATTTCCTTATACTCTCCTTAGGACATTGCCTCTTAGCTCTGGGAATTGTCTTGTTGCAAACATCTTGCCACCTTCTCTAATTTCCTTAATGCTGGCTAGGTGTGCGGGTCCAAACTGGTGCTGCTTACTCCAATATGGGCCCTAACGTACACAGTGTTACAGGGTCCTGAAAACGGATTCCTTATTGAGATGTCGGAATGCTATTCTTAGGTTTGCTAGGCGACCCATATGCTGCAGCAGTTATTCTGGTTGATGTGCGCCTCAGGAGATGTGCCAGTGTTATACTCAACCCAAGATCCTTTTCTTGAGAGAGGTTTGTAGGTCTCTGGCCCCCTAGACTGTATCAGTCTGCGTCTTCTTTGCCCTTCCTCAATTTTCATGACTTTGCTCTTGGTGGGGTTGAACTCCAGGAGAGCCAGTTCCGGACGAGGCTTGCAGCCGTCCAGATCAATGTGTGTGTTCCTGTGTGTGTGGGTGAGGCCTGTGTGTGTGTGTGTGTGTGTGTGGTGTGTTGTGTGTGTTTGTGTGTTGTGTTGTGTGTGTGTGTGAGGGAGAGAGAGAGGATAGAGGAGAGGAGAGAGAGACGAGAGAGGAGAGAGAGAGAGAGGGAGGAGAGTAGAGTGAGTCGAGAGAGAGAGAGAGAGAGAGAGTAGAGACAGACAGAGGACAGAGAAGACCATGTGCTCGCGCGCGTTTTATGCCATTTTTATCGCGATGGACAGTGGGGGTTACTGTGCTGAAGGGAAAAAGGTGAAGACGCAAAGTATTATGGTGTCTTGCTACTTTTGGACAGAGTTATATTGTGGCCATGCATGTGCAGTCTTCCAATATCCATACTTTATACCTTTATTATACAATTCTTTCCTTTACTATTTTATTCTGCTAGACCATACTGCACTATACTGAGCTATTGTAGTATTACTTGCTATACTTTATTAATATTAGACTATACACTCGACTATACCATATGTGATATACCAACTTTTTTGCGATTAAATTCAAGGTCTTTATTAGATAATTTTGCGAAGCTTTTTGTCAACACTACCACTCACACCTACGTTCATGGACACACTTGGTTGTGTTTTCCAGAGCTTTCCTACACCCGGAGCCCGGACCTGGGGCCATGGCTTGTCTGGTGGCTTGCATGCTCAACCAGACTGTTGCTGTGTTGCGGCCCGCTGACCACTACATCTATCACCGCCTGGATGATCTGAAATCGGTGGAGGCACTCGTCCTATTTTCTCGTGAACACTTGTACACCTGTCCCTAGCAGTGTTTTCTGATATCTTCTGGTAAATATTATGGAATTTCAATGTATACAATATGACAAGATGAAGAATCAGCCACGTGTGCCAAAATTAGGTATCTTTATTTGTAGACGATTCGCCAACTGTGACTATATCAATACAATCTTCTGAACATTAAAATGGTTATAAAATACCGACAGGTTGTTAGGGTAAGACACATATGCAAGAGTTAGGATCTTTATTTCGAAAACGTTTCGACTACACTGTGGCTTCTTCAGTCGAGTACAGAAAAGTTGAATAGATGCAGAGAGATTGAAGACGATGTAATCAGTCCATCACCCTCTTAAAGTTTTGATGGTGGTCAGTCCCTCGTCTGGAAGTAAGAGGCATTGTTACAAAGTCTGAAACAATATGGCAGTTGATGTGACAGGATGGAGCCTACTTAGTGCCAGGAGGTGAGACGTAGGTCACTAGTAGAACGTAGATGTGGGGAGGTCAGGTTCCCTCTCAAATCCAGCCGTTCTCACTGAGTTTAGTGGTTGTCGAAGTTGATTTCAGGTCTGTACAAGGTTTACTTTGTGCTGCAGTGGTCTGACAGATTGAACATTAAAATGGTCAGTCAGTGCTCAGTCCCTCCAGACGGGGGACTGAACACCCTCAAAACTTTAAGGGTGATGGAATGATTAATCGTCTTAAAGTCTATTCTGCTTATATCACGTCTTTCTGTACTCGACTGAAGATGCCTACTGTGTAGGCAAACGTTTCGAAATAAAGATACCTAACTGTTGCAATTTTATACCATTTTAATGTTCATCTGTCAGGACACTGCAACCCAAGGGTTATATTGGTTACAGGACCTGAAAATCAACTTCGACAACCTCTACTAGTGAGAAGGCTGGATTTGAGAGGGACCTGACCTCCCAACATTCTGCGGTTCTTTACTAGTGACCTACGTCTCACTCCTGGCGCTATATAAGCTTCCATCCTGTCACTTCAACTCCATAGTGTTTCGACTTTGGATCAATGCTCTTCTCCAGACTGAGGGATGACCACTCAAAAATTTAAGGGTGATGGATGGATTACATCTTTTCAAGTCTTTCTTCTTCTGTCAACTTTTCTGTTCTCGATGAGAAGCCTATTGTGTAGGCGAAACGTTTCGAAAAAAGATAAATAAACTGTTGCATATGTGTCTTACCTAACCAATACAATACTTGAACATAATCTGAAGACTCTTAGATATATATAAAAGACAGTAGAAGACGAGGTAAATCAGTCCCTCTGCCTTGGAGGCAGGTGGATGAGCACCGTTATCTTAAGCCTTCAACACTACGGTGCTCATCATCTGCTCCTAAGGTAAGGGTCTGAATTACTTCGTCTTCTAATTTTCTTTGTGTATATTTTCTACAGTTTCAGATTACCATTTTCCGTTCGGCAATTTGCTAGATTGAAGGGGACCGTTAGCACACACAGTAATTTTCCAGCTTAGAGAGAACGAGTGACCAGAAGAGTATCATCAGTGACTTGTCATCTCTTGTTCTGAAAGATCAACATAATTATCCAACCTATCACTTTCTTGCAGCTGCGATACCAACATTGTTGTGTTCCTTGAACGTGATATCTTCTGACATTATAACTCCCAGGTCACTCACAAATGACTTATGTTCTATCGAGTGGTATGATTTTTTCTTGAACTCCGACCATGTTTTTATTTCCTCCATTATTCCATGAGGTAGTAACCGAAATTTGTCCTCAATGAGCATTACATCACTGTCAGTTGACTGCTGGAAGTCTTGGTTTATATCAGCTTAGAGGCTCACTGTGACTTCTATGGATGTATTTTTCAAACAAATTCTAATATCATCATTTGCATATGACACTAAAATTAGCATGAAATGTCAGTACGGTAGAGGACACTGAAAAATTACAGGAAGACATAAACAGGGTTTTCCAGTGGGCAGTGGAGAACAACATGACGTTCAATTGTGATAAGTTCCAGCTGCTTAGGTATGGAAAGAATGTGAAGAAACTCACTAAAGGAGCACTAAATACAAACTCAAGAGGGTCACCAAAATAGACGTAAGGAACAAGATAATAAGAACCTGAGTGTAAATATTTATGTCAGCGGACCTTTCTTTTAAAGCCATAAAACAAGACAAAGATCACGACAGCCAGTGAAGATGACGGGGATAGGTGTGTATTTGAGAATTTCAAAACAAGGTGAAATAATGCGATGGTGACACCTTCAAATTACTAGTGCTCCCATCACTTTAAGTATTGATTCAGTGCTGACGGCCCGTTCAAAGCAGGAGAAAATATCTGAGCTGGATAAATTACAGTGAACGTTTAAAGAACTAAGAACTTAAAGGTGGAACACATGCAGCAGGACTGTTGGCTTACAACGGCAGGTCCCTTTACTATTCATCACACTAACAAAACATTTGCACCCACCAATTTTCAATGTACCCAAGATATAAGCTCTGCATGTGCAAGTCCCACTCAAATCCAAACCCTACCACTCATGTTACTTATTCAACCTAAATTTAAATCTACCCAAAGTTCATAGCCTCAATAACCCAACTAGGTAGACTGTTCCACTCATCATCTACTATTTACAAACCCAATACTTTACTATGTCTTTCTTATATCTAACTTGTCTATTTTAAATCCATTACTGCGGGTTATCTCTTGGAGAGATATCCTCAAGGACCCTTATTAATATTCCCTTTTATGAATACTATCTTCACTTATAATTCGATTCAGGTTTCTCCCTCATTCTTCGTCTTATTAGTTGAATTTTTCTTAAGAGTCTTCAATCGTTCTTCATATGGATGATGTCTAATGCTATGTATTAATTTAGTCATTCCTACGTGAATGTTTTCTAATGGGAATTTATGTCCATTCTGTATTATGGAGTCCAGAACTGAGCTGCTAATCTAGGTGAGGCATTACTAATGTGTTTTAAAGCTTGCAGTATGATCTTTGGACTTCTGTTGCTTACCATTCTTGTTATAAAATCCCAGTAATCTATTTGCCTTATTTACGTTCGCTTAGGCATTGCTTGTTTTGGTTTAAGGTTGCTGCTTACCATAACCCGAGTCCTTTTCGCAATCAGTATAAGGGTAAGTTCTACATATTTAACATATAAGTGCTATGGTTATGGACACTCCCGAGCTCAGAACCTGGCATTATCTACATTGAACTGATTCTGCCACTTTTATGAACAAGAATCAGTTTGTTTTAAATCTATTGAAGTTCCCTAAACGTCTACGTTTGAAATCAATGTTCCTACCTATCTTTGTGTCATCGCGCGAATTTGCTCTTATCACTAGTAATCCCTCATCAAGATCATTGATATATATTATAAACAAAACGGGCCCAAGACTGATCACTGTGGAACGCCACTTGTTACAGAACACCACTCAGATTTAAACCCCATTTATGGACACTCTCTGCTTCCTGTCTGTGAAGCCATGAATCGTTCCACGGAGGCACTTTCCCCCAATGCCATGAGCTGCCACTTTGTGGCCAGTGTTCAGCTGCAACTTTCTTTAACAGTCTTTGGTCGGAATCTATTTCCAAAAGCCTTACTAAAATATATGTAAATAATATCAAATTCTTGTTATCGTGGTCAACAGCTCAAAAGCTTTTACTGAAGAAAGTTAATTATAAATTAGTTAGACATGTCGGCCCTCTTGTGTGAATCCATGTGAGTAAACTATCATTAATCAAGCTATGCTTATCGAGATGCTTCTTATAATCTCAGTATAATTGACTCTAGTAATTTGCCTACAATGAGAGGTCAGGCTTATTGGGCGGGTAATTTGATGGTTAAAGATCTTGTCCCTGTTTAAAATAGGTATAACATTTAGCTTTCTTCCACATATCAGACACTTCACCTGTTTGAAGAGATAAATAAAAATTTTAGTTAATGGTTCACAGAGTTCCATTTTGCATTCCTTAAGAAACCTTGAAGAAACCTCTTCAGGACCCGGGAGACTTATTTAGCTTCAGTCGGTCTTCTGCTTCACAAACCATTTCACTAGTGACTGTGGATGTTATAATTTATCTTCTTCTGGCCCACTATATAAAAATTAATTACTGGAATATTGTTAGTGTCTTCTGTGTAAAAAAACTGAAGAGAAAATAATCCACACAACTTTACATTATTTTTAAAATCGAGCACATTTCATTTCTCTTGGTCTCAGTAGATGCCCATAGTTATTTTTAAGGGGGACCTATCTTATCTCTAAATTTTGTTCTATATACTGGAAAAAACTTTTTGGGTTAGTTTTAGAATCCCTAGTAACTTTAATTCTAGGTCCTTTTACTATTTTCTTATCCCCTTTTTTAATGTCCTCTTAATGTCAATTACTGATTCATTAATGATGACCCTCACCTCTTTTGTACGCCTATAAATTTCCTTTCTTATGCCCTAGTAGATATTTCAGCTATTATTCATCCATTTTGGGTCATTTCTATTTGATCTAATTTATTATTTGGGATAATCGTTCTTTGAGCGCATGATAGTGTTCAGAAAACTGTCTTATTGATAGCTCTCTTCGTTACCCCAGTCAACAGATAGATAAGTGTTCTCTAAGACAGGTATCTGCTTAAGCGAAAATCTGGGACTGTTACTGAGTTATCCCTTCTATCTTACTTCCATTCAATGCTAAATGTAATTGGATTTGTGGGCGCTAGCACCAGTTCCTCTGAAAATTTCTAAATTATTAAACTAGGGATCATTGTTTGCCAGAAACTAAGTCAAGCAGGTTACTTTTCCCCTTGAAGGTTCTGTCCACAAACTGTTTCAAAAAAAACATTCCTGTACTACTTCTAAGAAGTTTGTGGATTCTAAATTCCCAGTCAAGAAATTCCAATCAATATGACTTAAAGTTAAATCTCCTTGAATTACTACATTATCGTGCCTTGGGCCTTAACATTTCTCCCATAGTAGTCTTCCTTGGTCCTTATCTATGTTTGGGGGACGGTATTATCAGCCTAAAATCAGTTTTTTCATGCCCCTCTGAAAATCTATCCAAAACAGGGACTCGGTATGTGTTACCTTCTGACTTAATACAGTTTTTATTGCAACAGTTCAAGCGATCTCGGAAATACAATGCACCCAACCCCTTCCGATACTTCTATTAATTTGAACAATTTAAAACCCTGAATATGACATTCCGCAGGCATGTCTCGAACATTTTGAATTAAATGTACACGTCCTCAATTAAGGGCAAATACATCAATGTTAACCTGCACTAGCAACGAATCATAAACTCGTCTTCTTATTCCTTCACTACGGCTATTAGCTAATAAACATTGAAAGACTCTCTTTTCTCTTTACCCTTCATTGCTCATTCTGTTTTTCTACTAAACCTATTACTGTCTTATCACCTGTGTCAATGGCTTTGTCCGGGGCCAAAACTGTTCAACAGGCCTCCCATCAAGCATTAGGGAATTGCCAATATCCCCTGGCTGCCTTCAAGAGAGAGATGGACAGATACCTAAGTCAGTGCCGGATCAGCCGGGCTTGGCTCGTACGTCGGACTGCGTGCGGCCAGCAGTAACAGCCTAGTTGATCAGGCCATGATCCATCTGGAGGGCCTGGTCATGAGGGCCGCGGGGGCGTTGATCCCCGGAATAACCTCCAGGTAACCTTCCTGGTATGTGTTGTACAAATAGCTGCAGCAGAGTTTGCACAAATGGGGACAATCAGAGTGGTGAAGCATCACGAGTGGTGTCCTATACCACTATAAACTAAATAATGTAGACCTTAATATTTAACTGATTGCAAAAAGAGATTTTGGGAATTCGCGTTAGCAGTAATCTAAACCAAGGACAACAGGTGCATAAGTGTACGCAATAAAGCTAAACCAGAATCCTTGGATTCATATCAAAAAGCTAAATAATATGGATGTCCTCAGGTGGCTCTCTTCAACTCTATATAAACATATCCTTTCGTTAGGCCTCATCTAGATTATGCTGCGCAGTTTTTGGTCACCGTATTGCAGACATGGATATAAATGCTCTGGAAACGTACAAAGGAGGATAAACTAAGTTGAATCCCATGTATCAGATATCTTCTTATGAGGATAGGACTGAGGACCATGAATTTGCGCTCTCTAGAAAAGGCGTTAGAATTAGGGGGAATTTGATTGAGGTGTATAAATGGAAGCAGGAATAAATAAGGGAGATGTATAAAAGCGTGCTAAAATTATCTAGCTAGACAGGACTGCAGCAATAGCTTTAGCTGGAAAAAATTCAGATTCAGGAAGGATATAGGGAAGCACTGGTTTGGTTAATAGAGTTGTCGATGAGTGGAATAAACTCTCGAGTTTTTCAGTTATAGAGGCTAAATCGTTGTGTAATTTTCTAAAAAAGGTTTATTTAATACATGAGTGGGTGCGGGTGGGGGGTGAGCCTGGACCTGAATACATGTTACCTGCATGCAACAATCTCAACTCGTCTTCTTATTCCTACACTACGGCTATTAGCTAATAAACATTGAAAGACTCTCCTTTCTCTTTACCCTTCCTGCTCATTTCTGTTTTTCTACTAAACCTATTACTGTCCTTATCACCTAGTGTCACTGGCTTTTCAATATCTACCTCGTTCTGCTTATTACTAGTTCCCCTAGAACTCATAATATTACTACACTGGGACTTCACTGTTTTCCTGCCAAAACCCATACCGCTAACTATTCCTAGTTTAAAGTCCTAACAGCTCCCTCCACTGCAGTTGCCAGTGCCCCCACCCCAGACCTATATAAGTGAACCCCATCCCTGGCATGTCATTTCTGCCATAGAAGAGGTCCCAGTTGTCAATGAATGTTACCGCATTTTCCTTACAGTATTTGTCCAGCCAGCAATTGACACCAATTGCCCTGGACAACCATTCATTTCCAACTCCTCTCCTTGGCAAAATGCCACATATGACAGGGTTCCCACCCTTCCTCCTAATTATTTCTATTGTTGACCTATACCTGCTAATCAGATCTTCACTCCTACGTCTGCCAACATTGTTGCCTCCAGCACTGAGACAGATAATAGGATTGCTCCCATTACCTCTCATGATGTCATCCAGACGGCTAACAATATCCTCCATCCCAGCCCCAAGAAAGCAAACCCTTTGTCTCCTACACCTGTCCTTCAAGCAGAACGCCCTATCCATATACCTAACTTGGCTATCCCCAACAACAACAATATTCTTACCTTCCTTGGTGTCGTTCGTCGTGACGTTCCCAGTAGTCGACTCACATTCGTCGGGTAGCACTGAGAATGTATTAGATGTTTCCACAACAGTTTCCACAGCAGTCTCTTTCTTCTTCATCGTTTCCACTTTTCCATTCGTCTTCTTGATCGTCAACTTCATTCCTTGCTGTCCAGCCACTGACCAGTTTCCCTTCTTGACCTGAGGACTCAAAACAGGTGGACTACTATGAATCTTCTTGTTTTCCTCGGTCAGTCGCCGAATCTCCATCTTCGCTATCCTCAATTCTTCTTTAAGCTGTTGGTAAAGTTGCTCGATGGAGGGCATCTTGCTTCAATTCGTAGAGAGTGCGCAAACAGGTCTTCACAGAGCTAAGTACACGTCACCACTGACAGAGCTAAGTACACGTCACCACTGACAGAGCTAAGTACACGTCACCACTGACAGAGCTAAGTACACGTCACCACTTAAAGCACACGTCACCACTGGCTCACATTGAGCCAGTAAAGCACCTAAATTATGGAAACGCCTTCAAGTCTTAAACATGTACTCACTGGAGCGGAGGGGAGAGAGATACATGAAAATATATACTTGGAAAGTACTCGAGGGCTTGGTCCCAACTCTGCACACTGCCATAACAATATACTGGAGTGAGAGATATGGGAGGAAGTGTAAAATAAACCCAGTGAGGAGCAGGGGTGCGGTGGGGACAATAAGGGAACACTGTATCAACATTCGGGGTCCCAGACTATTCAACATCTTACCAGAAGATATCAGAAACACTGCTGGAACAAGTGTAGAAGCCTTCAAGAGGAAACTGGACAAGTATCTTCACCAGGTGCCAGATCAACCAGGCTGTGATGGATATGTGGGGCAGCGGGCCTCCAGCAGCAACAGCCTAGTTGATCACACAAGCACCGGACAAGCCTGGCCCATGGCCGGGCTCCGAGTGCAGTTAAACTCTCGAAATTCTTCAAAGGTATATCAAAGGTAAAAGTAAGGTAAGGTCTGCAAAAGGATGAAAGATTGCTGTGGTTTACGCTCATGTCTGTGTCAGAAATGAGAATGACAAAGAAAAGTGAGGCGAGAACCGTGCTCCGGGGACAACTTTTCACTGTAGCAGCCGCTGATTTAACTCTATTTACTATTATTCTTTGGGTTGTATTTGCTATTAAGTTAAATATCCAACCTGCCCACCTTCCCCGCTATTCCTTACACGAATTTTATGTTCAACTATCCCTTGGTCGCACTAGACAAGTCGAAGGCTTTTTGCAATTTGTATGCCTTTAAGTGCAATTAATACCATGTCGTAATGGTTCATCAATTACAAAAGGCAGGAACGATCTGTTCTGAACTCATGTTGACCTGGGTTGTGCAACTGTTGTGATTCCGTGTGACTGGCAATCTTGTTTCCTAAAGCCCTGTACAAAATCTTGATTATGTGGGACGTCAGTTCAGTTTGGCACTGCTCTACTACCACCAATGAGAAATGGGCAATGCAATAGCTTTTAATGACTGTGGGATGACTCCAGTGTCTGGGCTTGTTCTCCACAGAATATTTAAGGCATGTGATAAGGGTTTCTTGCAATTCTTGATGAATATTGAGTTCCACGAGTCTGGGTCAGGGGTGGAGTGCACGGGCATGCAATCAATGGGGTTAGTTATATCAGAGATAAAGGAGATTTCTGCAGTATTCTGTATCTCACTCATAAAAAACTCATTTAGGTTAGCAATCTTTAGGTTGTTTAATGGCTCACTGAACACTGAGTCATACTGGGACATAGGTATTTCACTCATATCTCTGTTGTCGTCAATGTGTTCCATCTCTGTTAATCAAAGGCAAGATGTTACTAAGCTGAATTTTACATACCAGAAGTATTTTGGATTTCCCTCAACTTCACTTTTGGCCTTTAACTCCCTCACCCCTCTTCCCACTCCACTCACCATGTTCCTCTCACCACACCCCTCACTACAATCCCCTCATCAACCAATCATCACTCACACACACATACACAGTGGCAGGGTATCTCACAACAACACAACACCACAACAATCATCACTCAAACTCATCTTCCCAACTCACCTCCAGCCCACCTAGGGGGAGGAGGGGAAGGTAAGATAAACCCACTTCCAGCCCAGGTAAGTTCCACCTAACTTCTATCAAACAACACTTTTAACTACTGGGAACGCTTGGAAGCACTTGACTTGTACTCACTGGAGTGCAGGCGAAAGAGATACATCATAATCTACACCTGGAAAATCCTAGACTGGCATACCTTTACCTTACCTTACCTTTCCCTTTGAGAAGATTCGAGAGTTTGACTACTCTCGGAGCCCGGCCATGGGCCAGGCTAGTCTGGTGTTTGCCTGGGCAATCAGGCTGTTGCTGCTGGAGGCCTGCTGCCCCACATATCCATCGCAGCCTGGTTGATCTGGCAAATCTGCACACAGAAATCACTCTCTACGAAAACAAAAGACTTGGCAGGCGATGCAACGTACCCTCAATGAAAAATAGGGGCGCCATTAGTACACTAAGAGAAAACACAATAAGTGTCCGAGGCCCAAGACTGTTGAACAGCTTCCCACCATGCATGAGAGGAAATACCAAGACCCCTGGCTGCCTTCAAGAGGGAGCTGGACAGATACGTAAAATCAGCACCTGACCAGTAGGGCTGTAGTATGTTGGACTACTTTCAGCCAGCAATAACAGCCTGGTTGATAAGATCCACCAGGAGACCTGGTCAAGGACCGGGCCGAGGGGGCGTTGACCCCCGGAACACCCTCCAAGTAGACTTCAGGTAGGGGGAGGAGAGGAAGGGTAGGTAAACCCACCTCCAGCCCACCTAGAGGGAGGTGAGGAAAGGAAGGTAAACCCACCTCCAGCCCACCTAGAGGGAGGAGAGGAAGAGAAGGTAAACCCACCTCCAGCCCACTATGGTCCCTCCCGCAGAGGGAAGGAGGGAAGCGGGAGAATGGGATAAGGGACAGTGGATGGGCGGTGGGGAGGAGGGGTGAGGGGATGGGAGAGGGAAGGGAGAAGGGATGAAAAAGAAGGGAGGGGAGGAGGGGTGAAGAGGGAGGGAGGGGACGGGAGAAAAAGAAAAGGGGAGCCGGGGAAGGGGAGGTGGAGACAAGCCAGGGGAGAGGTGAGGAGGGAAAAGGAAGATGGGGAGAGAGGAAAGGGAAGAGAAGAATGGCGGTGGAGAGGAAAGAAGGGAAGAGAATAACAGAGAGGGGACAGAAGTGAGGGAGTGAGAGGATGGGAAGACAGGAGAGAGGGGAGGGGTGACATGGAAGACGGGGAGAGGGGTGAGAGGAAGAGAGGAGAAGAGTGAGAGAGAAAAGAGGAGACGGAAGAAAGGAAAGGGGTGAGAGGGAAAATAGGAGAGGAGTGAGAGGGAACAGAGGAGAGGGGTAAGAGGGCAAAGGAGGAGAGGGAGAGGAAAGGGGAAAGAGGGAAAAGAGGGGGAGGGAAGAGAGGAGAGGAGAAAAGAGAGAGGAAGGGAAGGGAAGAAAAAGAGTAAAGGGAAAAGAAAGAGGGGAAGGAGAAGAGGGGAAAATGAGAGGGGAAGAGAGAAGAGGGGGGGGGAAG
>NC_069401.1:7021781-7077720 GCF_026875155.1 Cherax quadricarinatus
TCCCAAGAGCACAGTGTCACAGCAAAGAGCAACTGTGACAACCCCCACTTTATGTGGATTCTTTGTCTTTTAACTCCATGCCTTTCCCAAAGACCCTCCATTTACTTCTCTTACAACCCCATCTATAAATATATTAAACAACCACGGGGACATCACACATCCTTGTCTAAGGCCAACTTTTACTGGGAAAAAATTTTTCCCCTCTTTCCTACATACTCTAACTTGAGCCTCACTATCCCGTAAAAAACTCTTCACTGCTTTCAGAAACCCTACCTCCTACACCATACACCTGCAACATCTGCCACATTGCCCCCCTACCCACCCTGTCATACACCTTTTCCAAATCCATTAAATGCCACAAAGACCTCTTTAGCCTTATTTAAATACTGTTCGCTTATATGTTTCACTGTAAACACTGGTCCACACACCCCCTACCTTTCCTAAAGCCTCTTGTTCATTCTGCTATCCTATTCTCCATCTTACTCTTAATTCTTTCAATATATAACTCTACCATACACTTTACCAGGTATACTCAACAGACTTATCCCCCTAAAATTTTTTTGCACTCTTTTTTTCCCCTTTGCCTTTATACAAAGGAACTATGCATGCTTTCTGCCAATCCCTAGGTTACCTTACCTTCTTCCATACATTTTTTAAAATAATTGCACCAACCACTCCAAAACTATATCCCCCCCCTGCTTTTAACATTTCTATCTTTTCCCCCATCAATTCCGCTCCCTTACCCCTTTCATTTTACCTACTGCCTCACGAACTTCCCCACACTCAAAAACTGGCTCTTCTCACTCCTACAAGATGTTATTCCTCCTTTCCCCTATACACGAAATCACAGCTTCCCTATCTTCATCAACATTTAACAATTCCTCAAATATTCCCTCCATCTTCCCAATACCTCTAACTTCCATTTAATAACTCTCCTCCCCTATTTGTAACTGACAAATCCATTTGTTCTCTTTGGCTTCCTTAACTTGTTAATCTCACTCCAAAACTTTTTCTTATTTTCAACAAAATTTTTTTGATAACATCTCACCACTCTGTCATTTGCTCTCTTTTTACATTGCTTCACCACTCTCTTTTAAACCCCTCTCTTTTTCTCCATTACTTTCCCCCCTTGCATCACTTCTACTTTGTAAAAAAATTCTCATACGCTAACTTTTTCTCCCTTACTACTCTCTTTACATCATGATTCCAAACCAATCGCTCCTCTTCCCCTCCCCCACCCCCTTTCCCGTAACCCCAAACTTCTGCTGAACACTCTAACACTACATTTTTAAACCTACCCCATACCTCTTCGACCCCATTGCCTATGCTCTCATTAGCTGTTTTATTTTTACCTTAACTGCCTCCTCTTTTAGTTTATAAACCTTCACCTCTCTTTCCCTGTTTGCTTCTATTCTCCTTGTACCCCACTACCTTTTACTCTCAGTTTTGCTAAAAACTAAAAAAGTGATCTGATATACTGGGGCCCCCTCTATGAACATGTTACATCCAAAGGGTTCTACTAAAGTTTTTTATCACCAATACATAATCCAAAAAAAATACTTTTATTTCCCCTAATCTTACCCTTGTATATTATTTATCCTTTTTTTTAAAAAATAGGTTTTTACCTTTTAACAAAACCCCTTTCTTTTAAAAAAGTTAAATAAAAGGGCCCCCCATTATCTTTTTACACCGGCCCCCCAAAATTACCTACCAAAACCCTTTTCAAAAATTTTTCCCTATTTTGGCTTTCAGGCCCCCTACCAAAATTACCTCTCCCCCTTGGTTCAAAGGCTCCCTATCATTCACAAAAAACCATCCCCCCCAAAATCTCTTTTCTCCCCTCCCCTTTCCTCTCTTCCCCGGTTTCTACAGGGGTTAAATTTAGCCCCATTTTTTTGGGCACCCAACCTTTTATTTTAATCGGGCGGGTATAAGCGGACTATTGGAGAAAGGTGGGTAGGGGCAAAGATGATAGGGGGGGGGGTTTTAAAAGGGGGTTTGGGAAATTTTTTAAAAAATGCGGGTTTTAGAATGGGGGGCAGAAGTTTGTGGTTATAGGGGGGGGGGGCAGGAGGAAAGGGGATTTGTTGGGGGGAAGGGTAAAGTAAAGGGTGTGATAAAAGGGGAAAAAGGTAGTTTTACGAGGGGTTTTTTAAAAAGCAAAAGGGTGTTATAAAAAAGAGCAGAGTATTGGAGAGTAAAAAAAAGGGAAGAGAGTGGTGAGAGGGGGGTGAAAAAGGGAGAGCAGATGAAAGAGGGGGGAGGGGCCCTTTTGTCAAAAAATTTTTAAGGGAAAATTTAAGGGAAAAAAATTTGGAGTGATTTAAAAAAACAATTTAAAGGAAAGCCTGGGGGAAAAGTATGGTTTGGTCAGTTAAAAACAGAGTGGGGAGTTAGTATTTGGGGAGGGGGGAGGTATTAGGTAGATGGCGAAAATATTTTGGGAATTTTTAAAAATGTTGAGGAAAAAAAGGGGAGGGGGGTTTAATTTCATGCGGGGGCCCGGGGAGGTATCCCCCATTTTTTTGGGAGTAAAGAGAGCAGAATGTAAGTGGGTGGAGGTACATGAGGAATTATTTTAAAATAAAAGGGGGTTTTAAAGCGGGCGGGAAAACCTGTTGGGTTCTTTGACGAAATTTTTTTAAAAAGCGGGGGAGGGGGGATAAAAGTGTTGGAGTGGTTGGAAATTTTTGTTTAATAAATGTTTGAAAAGGGGAAGGTACCTTTGGATTGCGAAAAGCTTGTTTTTGGGTCCCTTATATAAAGGGAAAGGGGACAAAAGAGATTTTTTAAAAAAATTATAGGGAATAAGTTTACGGGAGTATATCGGGAAAAAAGTATAGGGTTTTTAGGGTTAAATTGAAAAAAATTTGAGGAAAGACAGAATGTAGGATTCGGGGGAGCGGGAAAGGTTTTGAGGGGGTTAGGGGATGTGAAAGATAAAGGGTTTTTAAAACATTAAAGCATTATGTGAACAGTATTTAGAAAAGGTGGGGGAGGTTTTTATTGCTTTTTGGATTTAGGGGAAGGTATGTGATAGATTTGGGATAGGGGAAAGAAATTTTGGGGCAGATTTTAAAAGGGTATATGGAAATAGGGGGTAAGTTACAAAATGCTTTTTTTAAAGAGTTTTATGAGGATAGTGAGGGTCAGGTTTTGGGTTTTGTAGAAGAGAAGGGGGGAATACTTTCCCGGTTTTAAAAGGGAGGTCTTAGACAGGGATGTGTAATGTCCCCCATGGTTTTTTAAAAATATTTATGATTTGGGGGTTTTAAAAGAAGTAAATGCTTTGGGTGTTTTGGGGGGGGGTTGGGAAATTTAAATTTTGGGGAAACAAATTCAAAAAGGGAATTGACACAGTTACTTTTTTTCTGATGATTTCTGTTTCTTATGGGAGATTCTAAAGAAAAAAAATTGGGAAAGGGGGGGGTGGAAAGGGGTTTAGAAAGTGTGTAAAGGTTTGAAAGTTGAAAGGAAATAGAAAAGAGTAAGGTGATGGGGTATCAAATGATTTGAAAGGAAAAAAATTGGGGTTCAAATTTGGGGGGGAGGAGTATGGAAGAAGTTTAATGTTTTTTGATAACCCTTTGGGGGGTTGACGTGTCGGCGGATGGATTTATGAAGGATGAGGTTAAACATAGAAATTTATGAGGGAAAAAAAGGGGAGTGGTGCGTTTAGGGATATGTTGGGGTCAAAAAAAAGGTTTTTTTATGGAGGCAAAGAAGGGGGAAAGTTGAAAGGTTTTTAGTAGTACCCAAAAAATTTAATGGGGAAGGGAAACTTGGGGTTTTTAAATGCTTTCAGTGAGGGAGACGGTTTTTGGGGGCCCGTGGAGATTTCCTGTTTTAAGGTCAATTTTGGTGGTGAAATATTATGCAGAAAATTCGGGGGGGTGTAGAAATTAGGAGGTGTGGAGTTAATAAAAGTATTAGTCCCGGGGCCCGAAAAAGGGGTTGTTGAGGTGGTTTGGGCATTTGAGGGGAATGGATCCCAAAAAAATGACATGGAGAGCATATTAATCGGAAAGGAAAAAGGGAAAGGGGGGGGTAGGGGTTGTCCTCGAAAAAAAGGGTTTGGGGGGCAGGGGGTTTTTTGAAGGTTTTTTGGGTGAGGGGGGTTGTTTCTTCCGAAAACTGCATGACGTGTTAGGTAGGAGTGAATGGGGGGACGAATGGTATTTGGGACCCCCGACGAGTGTTGGAGGGTGAGCAGGGTAATATTTTTGTTTAAAGGATTCAGGGAAAACCCGGGTTTTTTTTATATAACTGACCTTTTAATCCTGGGAAATGGGCAGCAAAAAAAAATAAAGGGAAAAAAGTGTATAAGGAATGCCCTTAATGGGGAAGGGCGGGAAAGGGGACTGACAATATAGGCAAAATGTGTTGAGGGGTTTCTTCAACAAAACAGCCCAAATTTACAGCACTTAGAAATTTTTAATTTGAAACTTAGTCTTTGGGTTGTCTTTGATGTTGCCTTTCTTTTCAATTTCAAATTTTCAAATGCTTCAAACTTCAGAACATTTGGGGGCCCTTAAACCCAATCTGTGTTTTTTTCCTCTCTCTAAACCCTTTTTACCTTTCCTGTTTTCTCAATTCCCTTTTGTCTGTTTTTAAACATTCTTTTACACGACTTTCCTATATTTTCTTGTCTTTAATGTTTCCCCCTAGGTGGGTTCTGTTTCTGTGGGGGTTTTGTCCCAAAAGGGAAATTTGCCCTAGTTCTTCTGCAGTTCTCCTCTGTTTTTTTGTTCCTTTAGATAACTTTACTATTATACTACTATCTTTTTTAACAGCCATTCTCAAACCCCTTTTAAAAATTTCTACTACCCTTTTTATTTCCACCTCTATCACTGTTGTATTACTACTGCTATACTACAGTTTAAAACATCTTTCCCCTTTTCTCATTTTTCAGTCCTGTCCCTCCCTTCATTAAATTTTGCCCCTTTTTCCCCTTTACCTTTTTGTGTGACAAGTTATTTGGTCCAAATCAGACAGAACTTCATAAAAATTCAGTCTCCTAAAATTGTAGTTTTTTTGTGTAAAATTGTGTAACCAAAAAAAAGTGAAAAAAATTTTGTAATGAACAGGTTTTTAAAAAGAATAATTGTGTAAAAAAGAATTAAAAGTGTATCAAAAGCAGTTGTGTGAAAAGAACAGTGAATGTTGTGTAACATGAATGATTGTGTAACAAGAACAGTTGTGTAATGATAGTTGTATAACAAGAACAGTTGTGTAGCAAACAGCTGTATAACAAGAACAGTTGTGTAATAATAGTTGTATGTATAAGAATAGTTGTGTAACAAGAACAGTTGTGTAACAACAGCTGTGCAACAAGAATAGTTGTGTAAGATTTGTGCAACATATGAATAGTATAACAAGTGCTAAACCTGTAGAGGTTACACAGCACTTGAGAAACAGGATGGGGAGGGTAGCTCAAATTCCTTGGATCAAAAGTAGTTGAGTAGGTGGATGGAAGTTGCACAAGCATGATTTTGTAAATGGTCCGAGTCGGACTGAAGTGTCGTAATTCTCTCTCTCTCTCTCTCGCTTTTTTTTTTTTTTTTTTTTTTTTTTTTACACAGGGTTTGACAAGGTTAAGGATCCCTAGCTTTATTGACAAGCTATTTACAGGTTAAGGATTCCTAACTTTATTGGCAAACTAAGAGCTGTTACCTACATCAGCTCATTTGAAAGCATTTTTATTGTTATGAGACATACAAGTAGGGAACAGGATGAAATTGGAGCCATCTGTGTGCCAGCATTTTCATTTGATCAACTGACTTTATCTCGTTGACATCATTATGCTGTACGAATGTGTTCCATACTCGAGTAATCCTCGGTATATGTGATCTCAGATGGAGTGATGTTCTGGAGAAGGGTACAGCCAGAGTGAAGTTGTTGCTTTCTGCCCGTCTTGAGGCATAAAAGCTTGTTTCACGCTGTCCTCGAAGTGGATCCAAGTGTGGTACTTTGACAATATTGGCCTTGTACATAACAGTAAGGCCACCCACATCCCTCCTATGTTGAAGGCTCTGCTGAAATGACAGATCTATCCAGGATGGGTCCAGGCGAGAGATGAGACGTCTTGCTCTGTTCTCTACTCTGTCAAGCAGTCGCAGATGAGAGGGGGGGGGGCAGGCAAACCAAGAAAGTGGAGCATACTCAAGGTGTGAGCATACTTGTGCCTCGTACAGAATCTTGCAACCCCTACTGTCAAGTAGATGTGAGATACGGTGAAGTGCTGTAAGCTTCCTGGCTGCCTTGTTTGCAAGATTTACAACATGGTTCTTCATGGTTAGTTTGGAGTCAAATTTCACCCCAAGGATATCAACTTCTTCTCCAGGTGCCAACACCCTCCCATTCATCCTTACTATTGCACCAGCATTACCATCATGGTGCCTAGAGACGATCATCATTTGCGTTTTCTCAGGTGCAAATGTTACTTGCCATCTATTTCTCCAAGCTGATATAGCTCTCAGCTGGTGATTGATGTATCTTAGAGAAGCTGGCATTTCTTTTCTTGGATAAGTGAATGTCAGTGTACAGTCATCTGCATATGCATGTGATTCTGGGATGAGATGAAGAAGGTCGTTGAAGTAGACATTCCATAACAATGGTCCCAGCACGCTTCCTTGTGGAACACTTGCCCCAATAGGATGTCTTGCTGATTCCGTTCCATTGAGAACTACACTTAGAGATCTACCATGAAGGTAATCACTGAGGAGACATAGCGTAGAGCCTGCAATTCCCAGTGCTTGAAGTTTTGCTAAGCGGCCCTGGTGCCACACCCAGTCGAAAGCTCCAGCAATGTCCAGTGCTACCACACAGCTGACTTTGGATTCATCCAGTGACTGGTGCCACTTAGTGGAGAGGTTTAACAACAGATCAGCAGCAGAGTAGCCTTTCCTGAAGCCATATTGACGATCACAAAGTAGTGAGTGATAGTCAAAAAAAACTCTGTCATTTGTCTTGAGATTATTGTCTCAAGGATCTTACCAGTGATTGACAGGAGTGACACTGGTCTGTAGTTGCTGATTTCTGCTCTGCTTTTCTTTTTGTGAACAGGGGCTACATTTGCCTCTTTCCATAGAGAGGGCCATTTACACTGTACTAGGCAGTGCTGAAAGATGCGAGTTAGAGGTGCTGCTAGCTGGTCTGCATATCTTCTCAGCAATCTTGGGCTCAACTTGTCTGGGCCCACAGCCTTTTCTTGGTCAAGCGATTTAAGAAGGAAATGCACCTCCTCCTGCCTTATTGTCACCACTAACAGTTTTGACACAGTTCTTGCAGCTAGCCAAGGAGGGTCCCTTGCTGGATCAGGAACTTGCATTTTGGTAGCAAAGTGTTTAGCAAAGAGGTCCGCCTTCTCTTGACTACTAGTAGAGGTGGTCCCATCCTGTCGATTTAGAGGTGGAATGAGTTCATCAGGCAGATAACCTTGTCTGTCCTTGACCAGGGACCACCAGGTTTTGGAGCCTACCCTACCTGATGCTAGCTTTCTTTTAGTGTCCACCTCCCATTTAGCAATGGCCCACTCTTGCTCTCTCTCTTGCTCTCTCTCTTGCTCTATCTTGCTCTCTCTCTTGCTCTCTCTCTGGCTATCTCTCTGTTTTTTTTTTTTGTTTACACAGTTGTTTGACCGGTTAAGGATCTAGCTTTATAAAGCTATTTACGGTTAGCTTCCTACCTCTATTGCAGCTCAGACTCTCTCTCTCGCTCTCTCTCTCGCTCTCTCTCTGCTCTCTCTCTTGCTCTCTCTCGCTCTCTCTCTCGCTCTCTCTCTCGCTCTCTCTCTCGCTCTCTCTCTCGCTCTCTCTCTTCGCTCTCTCTCTCGCTCTCTCTCTTCGCTCTCTCTCGCTCTCTCGCTCTCTCTCTCGCTCCTCCTCGCTCTCTCTCTCGCTCTCTCTCTTGCTCTCTCTCGCTCTCTCGCTCTCTCTCTCTCTCTCTTGCTCTCTCTCTCTCTCTCTCTCTCTCTCTCTCTCTCTCTGTCTCTCTCTCTCTGTCTCTCGTCTGTCTCTCTGTCTGTCTGTCTCTCTGTCTGTCTGTCTCTCTGTCTCTAGTCTGTCTCTCTCTCTCTCTCTCTCTCTTTCTCTCTCTCTTTTCTCCCTCTCCTGTGTGCAGGTTCTTAGTTTTTCCTGTCATGGTATGTGCCTTTTTGTTCTTTGCTATTGTTTGATCATCATCTCTGGCACTGTAAGGATAGGTTGGGTGCTTGTCCAATTCTAAAAAAAAAAATGCAAGTATCGCATAATTTTTTATTGTCAATTTTGCTTCCCTATTTGCACTTATTTCTTTCAGTGCTTGCACTAGGAGAATACAAATAGGGAGGATTTTGTGTGTTTCTTGCTCTTACTGCATGGAGAATTCATATCTCCAGTACCCAGTGTGCTGAATGCCCACCTAATCTTGTTTGTATCACTAAATCTAAACAATATACTATACTAATAGAGGCTCTGGTGCCTGGTTTTACGCTCTCTCGCTTCACACAGTGAGGGCCTGTTCGATTCCCAGCCAGAGCAGAAACATTTGAGTAGTGTTTCTGTCCACTGTGTCTATGTTCCCATCAGTAAATGGTCTGGTGTTGTCGATGGTGTGGGTGCATCCTGACACTGACTATGGAGCTGTCACAGGAAGGGCGCGGGGCTGCCCCGGAATCTCTCTAGGGTAATAACTTAGGTAATTGCCTCCTGACAAAACAGTTAAACACCAAGTAAGCAGTCACTGGATAATTTCTGATCTACTGTATTTAGTATTACTCTCAGTAAAAATGGAAGAAGCCTCTTGCATTTCCATATGATGATTATTTTGTTCAAGTAGTTATCTTGGGCTCACAGTGAGAAATAAAAAAATGAAGTCATCCTAGCAATTCTACAGAGGTGCACATATCAAAGAAGAAATGTTCAACAGACGCAGACTGGTAAAGCAACTAGCAAAACAGTTAAGAAATAGTTTTAACCTTTTGTCTACAGTGTTGACTTCCATGTTGATTATGTATGTATAGCGATAGTGAATGCCAGTGCACAATAGATCAACTTGCAACTCTGTATTGTAATTACAATTTCAGAATCTCTTAAAATATTATATGTAATATTTTAATTAAAACGCAAAAATGCTCTTCAGGATAAACGGTTAACAGTTACTGAGGCACTTGGACACCCATATCTGGATGAAGGCCGGCTTCGATACCACTCATGCATGTGTACTTGCTGTGCCCCGACATCCTGTGGTGGCCGACAGTACACCCATGATTTTGAACCAACAGCATCACATGCATTTGATGACACTTGGGAAAATGAGGTTTGTCAAAGCTTTCTTTGGAGGTCTATAATTTAAAGATTTTTATTTTATGTGACACAAAATGGATAAATTTTCCTTTATGATTTTTTATCTCTGTGGATGAGAACAAGACAACAGAACTAGATTTTGAATGTTAAAAGATGAATTTTTACATAAGGAATCCTTGAGATCTCAGTCAGAATTGTATCACTCCCTTTCACTCTCTAATATTATACTACATATCTACCTCTCCTATTCTTGGTATTTTTAAAAGGCTCACATGTGTCAAATACAACCTTGTTTGCCTCCATTTACCAACTTATTCAGTTATTGTGCACACAATATGTCCTTGGATTTATATTCTTTGCTATTTACTCATATAAGTAAGGATTTCAACATAGTATACAAATTTATAAATCAAATATAGCATACTTGATTTTTTTCCAACCTCTGAGTAACATACTGTACATACTTATAACATCATATTGAACTGTTAATTTTTGCATAACTTTTTTAATGCTTATTTTTCTACAAATGTTCTTTAGGTTTGGTTAGGTTCAGTTGGTTAAATAACAGTAGAATCTCACATAATGTAAGGGTTACTTTTCTGATATTGGCACTGTGTAATTTTGTGCCATGTGATGTTAATAATATTTTTTTTTTTATTTAATATTTCATATAAAAATAATGAGCGTTTGACACCTTACGTTACAGTTGTTGTTGCTTCTTGCTTTAGAAATATATGTTATGTATTCAAAATACACAACTTGCAAAATAAGCTTAATAAGACCCTGCATAAATTAGCATTTTATGGGCATGGCATTTCTTTCAAAGAAAACATAGAATGCTAATAACCCACCAGTGAATATTATGAATTCAATACAAAATATTATTAGTATGAAATGTGCTAACAGAAGTAACAAGAAAATTTTTACCTTATCTTAAATTCTTTCTCTCTTTTGCTTGATCTTAAATTCTTTGTTTCTCTTGCTTGTTGATTAAGAAGTGTGTGTAGATAAGAACATAAGAACGAAGGAACACTGCAGAAGGCCTACTGGCCCATGCGAGGCAGGTCCAAGTCTCCTACCGGCTTAAGCCAATGCACCCAACCTAGTCAGGTCAGGTCACCTTGACTTAAGGGAGGAACACGGCAACCGACCTGGTAGCACAAGCTAATCAGGTCCAACTCACACCCACTCATGTATTTATTCAACCTATTTTTAAAGCTACACAACGTTCTGGCCTCTATGACTGTACTTGGGAGTTTGTTCCACTCATCCACAACTCTATTACCAAACCAGTACTTTCCTATATCCTTCCAGAATCTGAATTTTTCCAACTTAAAACCATTGCTGCGAGTCCTGTCTAGGCTAGATATTTTCAGCACACTATTTACATCCCCTTTATTTATTCCTGTCTTCCATTTATACACCTCAATCATATCCCCCCAAATTCTACGTCTTTCTAGAGAGTGCAGATTCAGGGCCCTCAGTCTATCCTCATAGGGAAGGTTTCTGATACATGGGATCAACTTTGTCATCCTCCTTTGTACATTTGTACATATTATATTGGAGGATAGATGGGCTAATGAGAGCATAGGCAATGGGGTCGAAGAGGTATGGGGTAGGTTTAAAAATGTAGTGTTAGAGTGTTCAGCAGAAGTTTGTGGTTACAGGAAAGTGGGTGCAGGAGGGAAGAGGAGCGATTGGTGGAATGATGATGTAAAGAGAGTAGTAAGGGAGAAAAAGTTAGCATATGAGAAGTTTTTACAAAGTAGAAGTGATGCAAGGAGGGAAGAGTATATGGAGAAAAAGAGAGAAGTTAAGAGAGAGTGGTGAAGCAATGTAAAAAGAGAGCAAATGAGAGAGTGGGTGAGATGTTATCAACAAATTTTGTTGAAAATAAGAAAAAGTTTTGGAGTGAGATTAACAAGTTAAGAAAGCCTAGAGAACAAATGGATTTGTCAGTTAAAAATAGGAGAGGAGAGTTATTAAATGGAGAGTTAGAGGTATTGGGAAGATGGAAGGAATATTTTGAGGAATTGTTAAATGTTGATGAAGATAGGGAAGCTGTGATTTCGTGTATAGGGCAAGGAGGAATAACATCTTGTAGGAGTGAGGAAGAGCCAGTTGTGAGTGTGGGGGAAGTTCGTGAGGCAGTAGGTAAAATGAAAGGGGGTAAGGCAGCCGGGATTGATGGGATAAAGATAGAAATGTTAAAAGCAGGTGGGGATATAGTTTTGGAGTGGTTGGTGCAATTATTTAATAAATGTATGGAAGAGGGTAAGGTACCTAGGGATTGGCAGAGAGCATGCATAGTTCCTTTGTATAAAGGCAAAGGGGATAAAAGAGAGTGCAAAAATTATAGGGGGATAAGTCTGTTGAGTGTACCTGGTAAAGTGTATGGTAGAGTTATAATTGAAAGAATTAAGAGTAAGACGGAGAATAGGATAGCAGATGAACAAGGAGGCTTTAGGAAAGGTAGGGGGTGTGTGGACCAGGTGTTTACAGTGAAACATATAAGTGAACAGTATTTAGATAAGGCTAAAGAGGTCTTTGTGGCATTTATGGATTTGGAAAAGGCGTATGACAGGGTGGATAGGGTGGCAATGTGGCAGATGTTGCAAGTGTATGGTGTAGGAGGTAGGTTACTGAAAGCAGTGAAGAGTTTTACGAGGATAGTGAGGCTCAAGTTAGAGTATGTAGGAAAGAGGGAAATTTTTTCCCAGTAAAAGTAGGCCTTAGACAAGGATGTGTGATGTCACGTGGTTGTTTAATATATTTATAGATGGGGTTGTAAGAGAAGTAAATGCGAGGGTCTTGGCAAGAGGCGTGGAGTTAAAAGATAAAGAATCACACACAAAGTGGGAGTTGTCACAGCTGCTCTTTGCTGATGACACTGTGCTCTTGGGAGATTCTGAAGAGAAGTTGCAGAGATTGGTGGATGAATTTGGTAGGTGTGCAAAAGAAGAAAATTAAAGGTGAATACAGGAAAGAGTAAGGTTATGAGGATAACAAAAAGATTAGGTGATGAAAGATTGAATATCAGATTGGAGGGAGAGAGTATGGAGGAGGTGAACGTATTCAGATATTTGGGAGTGGACGTGTCAGCGGATGGGTCTATGAAAGATGAGGTGAATCATAGAATTGATGAGGGAAAAAGAGTGAGTGGTGCACTTAGGAGTCTGTGGAGACAAAGAACTTTGTCCTTGGAGGCAAAGAGGGGAATGTATGAGAGTATAGTTTTACCAACGCTCTTATTATGGGTGTGAAGCGTGGGTGATGAATGTTGCAGCGAGGAGAAGGCTGGAGGCAGTGGAGATGTCATGTTGAGGGCAATGTGTGGTGTGAATATAATGCAGAGAATTCGTAGTTTGGAAGTTAGGAGGAGGTGCGGGATTACCAAAACTGTTGTCCAGAGGGCTGAGGAAGGGTTGTTGAGGTGGTTTGGACATGTAGAGAGAATGGAGCGAAACAGAATGACTTCAAGAGTGTATCAGTCTGTAGTGGAAGGAAGGCGGGGTAGGGGTCGGCCTAGGAAGGGTTGGAGGGAGGGGGTAAAGGAGGTTTTGTGTGCGAGGGGCTTGGACTTCCAGCAGGCATGCGTGAGCGTGTTTGATAGGAGTGAATGGAGACAAATGGTTTTTAATACTTGACGTGCTGTTGGAGTGTGAGCAAAGTAACATTTATGAAGGATTCAGGAAACCGGCAGGCCGGACTTGAGTCCTGGAGATGGGAAGTACAGTGCCTGCACTCTGAAGGAGGGGTGTTAATGTTGCAGTTTAAAAACTGTAGTGTAAAGCACCCTTCTGGCAAGACAGTGATGGAGTGAATGATGGTGAAAGTTTTTCTTTTTCGGGCCACCCTGCCTTGGTGGGAATCGGCCGGTGTGATAAAAAAAAAAAAAAAAAAAAAAATTATATTCATTCTGTAATACGGTGACCAAAACTGCGCAGCATAATGTAAATGAGGCCTAACCAAGGATGTATCGAGTTGAAGAACAACCTGAGGACTCCTATTATTTATGCTTCTTGATATGAAGCCAAGGATTCTATTAGCTTTATTGCGAACACTTATGCACTGTTGTCTTGGTTTCAGATTACTGCTAACCAGAACTCCTAAATCTTTTTCCCAATCCGTAATATTAAGATATACATTATTTAGTTTATATGTGGCATGGTTATTGTCCTGTCATTCATACATTTCACAATGTTTCGGTCTGACTTGGACCATTTACAAAGTCACACTAATGAGAAGGAGAGCAGGATGGGTATATATAGGCAGGAGGTGGTAGTAGTAGTAGTGGTGGTAGTAGTGGAGGTGGAAGGAAGTAGTAGTGGGGAGGTAGTAAAAGTAGGAGGGGCCAGTCACAGAGGGCACCAGCTCCCCACTGCTACTTCCTTCCACCTCCACTACTACCACTACTACTACTACTACCACCTCCTGCCTATATATACCCATCCTGCCCTCCTTCTCGTTAGTGTGACTTTGTGAATGGTCCAAGTCGAACGGAAACGTCGTCGTAAGCTCCTCTCTTCTATGTGCGGGTTATTAGTGTATTGTTCCAGTCACGGTGTTGTGCCTTTTTTTTGTTATTTAGTGACAAGGAAGAATTTTTTCCTGCCTTAAATTCCCTGTTCTCTTGCTTGTTGATAAAGAAATGTTTGAAGATGGTTATGTTAGTGCTTAGTGGTAAACGACTGTGAGTCATTTCTCTATGTTTTATCAGCTGACGGCTGATAAATGGGTGTTGAGGTCTATTGAGCCACTACAGCATATACTCTATTGAGCCAGCTTGCTTTCCCAATACCATAGAAATCTTTGAACAGAAAGGTTTTCACGCTTGAGCCACCTTCTTAAATCTCAAAAGTGCATAAACGCAGGAAAACTGTGTACAGGTCGACCATCACTAATCCAGCAATCAATAATCTGGTTCCATCAGTAATCCAGCACTAATTTCAGCTAGCATAACTTCAAATTTCCAGGTCGTCACACCAACCTGCCGCTGCTGTTTGGTGGCACTACTTGCTGCATAAGTCATTCCAGTTTCTTTTTCTCCATTTATTGTTATAACCTGCTCACTTTTAGGCCTAGCCATGGTTCCAATGAATAAAAGAAATCCTTCTCATTGTGTAAAGCACATACGCCATACATGGTCCATAAAAGATAAGTGGCTTTGAAGCCACTGTCGGTTGCCATGGGCTCAGCTCACTTAGATAAGCTGTGTCCAGTAAATTTGGGCTTACATATGAGAGAATAGGTCTGTGTGGTAAATGTGCACTATATAAAAAAAATTGTGCAGTACGCAGTGCATAATGATAAAAAACGGCAATCTTGCCTTTGGTGTAAAACATCGACATTGCATTGTATTTTTGTATGGTTGTATTCTTGTTTTTTTGGTCTCATTTGATAAAATGGAAGATTTTTTTTTTTTTTTTTTTCAACAAGTCGGCCGTCTCCCACCGAGGCAGGGTGACCCAAAAAAGAAAGAAAATCCCCAAAAAGAAAATACTTTCATCATCATTCAACACTTTCACCACACTCGCACATTATCACTGTTTTTGCAGAGGTGCTCAGAATACAACAGTCTAGAAGCATACACATATAAAGATACACAACATATCCCTCCAAACTGCCAATATCCCAAACCCCTCCTTTAAAGTGCAGGCATTGTACTTCCCATTTCCAGGACTCAAGTCCGACTATATGAAAATAACCGGTTTCCCTGAATCCCTTCACTAAATATTACCCTGCTCACACTCCAACAGATCGTCAGGTCCCAAGTACCATTCGTCTCCATTCACTCCTATCTAACACGCTCACGCACGCTTGCTGGAAGTCCAAGCCCCTTACCCACAAAACCTCCTTTACCCCCTCTCTCCAACCCTTTCGATATGGAAGATATGGTATACAAATAGAATTAATGTTGGTTGGTTTCATGCCGGAAAGTATCTTAAAATTGGCGCAAAATAGTGGAAATGTTAAATTTTTGCCGATGTTCCAGAGTAAACAAATGATGTCACTGTCCAATATACGTATCCAGCTGGCCAGTCTAATACAGTCATGAATGGGTTGACATTATTAATACAATTATTACAATAATGCAGTAATTTGCAAAAGAGTAAATTTTTTTTTTTTTTTTTTTGTGTGTGTGAAAAAAATTCAAAATGGAAAGCAAGTGTAATATAAGTGGGCCTGGAGATGTGACTAATGAATAGAAAATTTTTTATTTTAGTGCCAGGAATGTCTGCAGTGTTTATTCTGGACCCTATTTTAAAATTGGCATCTCATTAAATTTGTGTGAAATTGGCCAGATTACCAATTTCTGACCACTTTATTGGGTAGTTTAACCCTTTGACTGTTGATGCCGTAATATTACAGCTTGCAAGCCAGTATTGGTGCCGTAATATTACACCAAAATTCTAGCGACTTCTAATCTTGGAGGAGAAAGCTGGTAGGGTCTGAATGGTCAGTGTGTGCTGTATAAAAAAAAAATCCTGCAGCACGCAGTGCATAATGAGAAAAAAAAACTCTGTTTTTGTTCTAAAACACTGACTTTGCAGTGTATTTTTGTATGGCGTTTATGGTTGTATTCTCATTTTCTCGGTATCAGTTGATAGAATGGATGATATATTACAGAAATAGAGATGATTTTGATTGTTTTCACCATGAAAAGTACCTTGAAATTGAGCTCAAAGTAGCAGAGATGTTTGATTTTTGTCGATGTTCAAGAGTAAACAAATGACATCACCTTCCAATACGTGTCCAACTGGCCAGTCTAATATGCAGTCACGAATAGGTTGACATTACAGTGGACCCCCGGTTCGCGATACTAATCAATTCCTGAGAGCTCATCGTAAACCAAAAATATCGGAAAGTGAATCAATTTTCCCCATAAGAAATAATGGAAATCAAATTAATCCGTGCAAGACACCCAAAAGTATGAAAAAAATAACTTTTACCACATGAAATATTAAGTTTAATGCAATATAATAGTAATTACAATAACAACAATAACAATAAATAACAATAAATAACGAAAGAATAATTGACACTTACCTTTAATGAAGATCTGGTGATGATTGATGGGATGGGAGGAGGGGAGAGTGTGGATGGTGTTAGCATTTAGAAGGGGAATCCCCCTCCATTAGGACTTGAGGTAGCAAGTCCTTTTCTGGGGTTACTTCCCTTCTTCTTTTAATGCCACTAGGACCAGGTTGAGAGTCACTGGACCTCTGTCGCACAACATAACTGGCAGCCTCACCATGCCTTACCACACTGTGTATGCCACTACGATTCTTAAATCTTTCAAACCAACCTTTGCTGGCCTTAAATTCACTCACATCACCACTAGTTGCAGGCAATTTCTTTACCAAATCATCATGCAACTGCCTAGCCTTTTCACAAATGATTGCTTGAGAGATGCTATCTCCTGCTATCTGTTTTTCATTTTTTTTTTTTTTTTTATTTTTTTTTTTTAACAAGTCGGCCGTCTCCCACCGAGGCAGGGTGACCCAAAAAAGAAAGAAAATCCCCAAAAAGAAAATGCTTTCATCATCATTCAACACTTTCACCACACTCACACATAATTACTGTTTTTGCAGAGGTGTTCAGAATACAACAGTTTAGAAGCATATACGTATAAAGATACACAACATATCCCTCCAAACTGCCAATATCCCAAACTCCTCCTTTAAAGTGCAGGCATTGTACTTCTCATTTCCAGGACTCAAGTCCGACTATATGAAAATAACCAGTTTCCCTGAATCCCTTCACTAAATATTACCCTGCTCACACTCCAACAGATCGTCAGGTCCCAAGTACCATTCGTCTCCATTCACTCCTATCTAACACGCTTACGCACGCTTGCTGGAAGTCCAAGCCCCTTGCCCACAAAACCTCCTTTACCCCCTCTCTCCAACCCTTTCGAGGACGACCCTTACCTTGCCTTCCTTTCCCTATAGATTTATATGCTTTCCATGTCATTCTACTTTGACCCATTCTCTCTAAATGACCAAACCACCTCAACAACCCCTCTTCTGCCCTCTGACTAATACTTTTATTAACTCCACACCTTTTCCTAATTTCCACACTCCGAATTTTCTGCATAATATTTACACCACACATTGCCCTTAGACAGGACATCTCCACTGCCTCCAACCGTCTCCTCGCTGCTGCATTTACTACCCAAGCTTCACACCCATATAAGAGTGTTGGTACTACTATACTTTCATACATTCCCTTCTTTGCCTCCATAGATAACGTTTTTTGACTCCACATATACCTCAATGCACCACTCACCTTTTTTCCCTCATCAATTCTATGATTAACCTCATCCTTCATAAATCCATCCGCCGACACGTCAACTCCTAAGTATCTGAAAACATTCACTTCCATACTCCTCTTCCCCAATTTGATATCCAATTTTTCTTTATCTAAATCATTTGATACCCTCATCACCTTACTCTTTTCTATGTTCACTTTCAACTTTCTTCCTTTACACACATTCCCAAACTCATCCACTAACCTTTGCAATTTTTCTTTGGAATCTCCCATAAGCACAGTATCATCAGCAAAAAGTAACTGTGTTAATTCCCATTTTGAATTTGATTCCCCATAATTTAGTCCCACCCCTCTCCCAAACACCCTAGCATTTACTTCTTTTACAACCCCATCTATAAATATATTAAACAACCATAGTGACATTACACATCCCTGTCTAAGACCTACTTTAACCGGGAAGTAGTCTCCCTCTCTTCTACACACCCTAACCTGAGCCTCACTATCCTCATAAAAACTCTTCACAGCATTTAGTAACTTACCACCTATTCCATATACAGTGGACCCCCGGTTAACGATATTTTTCACTCCAGAAGTATGTTCAGGTGCCAGTACTGCCCGAATTTGTTCCCATAAGGAATATTGTGAAGTAGATTAGTCCATTTCAGACCCCCAAACATACACGTACAAACGCACTTACATAATTGGTCGCATTCGGAGGTGATCGTTATGCGGGGGTCCACTGTACTTGCAACATCTGTGACATTGCTCCCCTATCCACTCTATCATATGCCTTTTCTAAATCCATAAATGCAATAAAAACTTCCCTACCTTTATCTAAATACTGTTCACATATATGCTTCAATGTAAACACTTGATCTACACATCCCCTACCCACTCTGAAACCTCCTTGCTCATCCGCAATCCTACATTCTGTCTTACCTCTAATTCTTTCAATTATAGCCCTACAGTACACTTTTCCTGGTTTACTCAATAAACTTATTCCTCTATAATTTTTACAATCTCTTTTGTCCCCTTTCCCTTTATATAAAGGGACTATACATGCTCTCCGCCAATCCCTAGGTACCTTCCCCTCTTTCATACATTTATTAAACAAAAGTACCAACCACTCCAACACTATATCCCCCCCTGCTTTTAACATTTCTGTCATGATCCCATCAGTTCCAGCTGCTTTACCCCCTTTCATTCTACGTAATGCCTGGCGTACCTCCCCCACACTTACATTCTGCTCTTCTTCACTCCTAAAAGATGGTATACCTCCCTGACCAGTGCATGAAATTACCGCCTCCCTTTCTTCCTCAACATTTAAAAGTCCCTCAAAATATTCTCGCCATCTACCTAATGCCTCCCTCTCCCCATCTACTAACTCCCCTACTTTGTTTTTAACTGACAAATCCATACTTTCCCTAGGCTTTCTTAACTTGTTTAACTCACTCCAAAATTTTTTCTTATTTTCATTAAAATTTCTTGACAGTGCCTCTCCCACTCTATCATCTGCTCTCCTTTTGCACTCTTTCACCACTCTCTTCACCTTTCTTTTACTCTCCATATACTCTGCTTTTCTTATAACACTTGTGCTTTGTAAAAACCTCTCATAAGCTAACTTTTTCTCTTTTATCACACCCTTTACTTCATCATTCCACCAATCACTCCTCTTTCCACCTGCCCCCACCCTCCTATAACCACAAACTTCTGCCCCACATTCTAATACTGCATTTTTAAAACTATTCCAACCCTCTTCAACCCCCCCACTACTCATCTTTGCACTAGCCCACCTTTCTGCCAACAATCGCTTATATCTCCCCTGACTTGCTCCTTCCTTAGTTTATACACTTTCACCTCCCTCTTACTTGTTGTTGCCACCTTCCTCTTTTCCCATCTACCTCTTACTCTAACTGTAGCTACAACTAAATAATGATCCGATATATTAGTTGCCCCTCTATAAACATGTACATCCTGGAGCCTGCCCATCAACCTTTTATCCACCAATACATAATCTAACAACTACTTTCATTACGTGCTACATCATACCTTGTATATTTATTTATCCTCTTTTTCATAAAATACATATTACTTATTACCAAATCTCTCTCTACACATAGCTCAATTAAAGGCTCCCCATTTACATTTATCTCTGGCACCCGAAATTTACCTACTAGTCCCTCCATAACATTTTTACCCACTTTAGCATTGAAATCCCCAACCACCATTACTCTCACATTTGATTCAAAGCTCCCCACGCATTCACTCAACATTTCCCAAAATCTCTCTCTCTCCTCTGCACTTCTTTCTTCTCCAGGTGCATACACGCTTACTATAACCCACTTTTCACATCCAGTCTTTATTTTACTCCACATAATCCTTGAATTAATACATTTATAGTCCCTCTTTTCGTGCCATAGCTTATCCTTCAACATTATTGCTACTCCTTCTTTAGCTCTAACTCTGTGTGATGAATGGTTTGAAAAACCGACAAGTTGAAGATTGAGACACTTATGCAGCATATGGGAATCTTTATTCAGGAAACATTTCGCCACACAGTGGCTTCATCAGTCCAATACAAAGAGGAAGGCGTAAGGAGAGGAGGAGAATGAGGTAATCAGTCCCTCAACCTGGAGTCGATGTGTTCAGTCCATCAATCTTGTAGAATGTACTGAACACATCGACTCCAGGTTGAGGGACTGATTACCTCATTCTCCTCCTCTCCTTACGCCTTCCTCTTTGTATTGGACTGATGAAGCCACTGTGTGGCGAAACGTTTCCTGAATAAAGATTCCCATATGCTGCATAAGTGTCTCAATCTTCAACTTGTCGGTTTTTCAAACCATTCATCACAACTGTCAGACACGGCAGCATCATGGGGTCTTGTTACAAAGAATTCTTCAACACTTGTTCAACCTTTGGACGAAGACCTACTTCGACTAGTGGATGGTACCACTATGACCCTGCCTCCATCTGCTTCACGTCACCTCACTACAGTATATAAGCCACGTCTACGGCCCTATGCTGTACATTCTACAAGATTGATGGACTGAACACATCAACTCCAGGTTGAGGGACTGATTACCTCATTCTCCTCCTCTCCTTACGCCTTCCTCTTTGTATTGGACTTGGTACATTCTACAAGATTGATGGACTGAACACATCGACTCCAGGTTGAGGGACTGATTACCTCATTCTCCTCCTCTCCTTACGCCTTCCTCTTTGTATTGGATTGATGAAGCCACTGTGTGGCGAAACGTTTCCTGAATAAAGATTCCCATATGCTGCATAAGTGTCTCAATCTTCAGCTCTAACTCTATTTGAAACCCCTGACCTAATCCCATTTATTCCTCTCCATTGAAACTCTCCCACCCCCTTCAGCTTCGTTTCACTTAAAGTCAGGACATCCAGCTTTTAGTTGACTTTTACAACACGCATGGCTTACGGAGGAAAGATTCTTATTCCACTTCCCCATGGATATAAAAGAAAAAGTAATAAGACCAAGAACTATTAAGATAAAATCAAAGAAAACTCAGATGAGTGTGTATAAATAAATGTGTCCATGTATGTGTAGTGTGACCTAAGTGTAAGTAGAAGTAGCAAGACATACCTGTAATCTTGCATATTTATGAGACAGACAATTATTATTATTATTATTATCAAGGGGGAAGCGCTAAACCCGGAGGATTATACAGGGCCTGGGGGATGGGGAATGTGGAAGGCATTCAGGCTTAATTCGGGGAACTGGAGCACAGATCCAATTCCCTAAATCAAGAGCCCCTCACCAACATCAAGGAACCTTCCTTGAGGGGATGAGACAGACAAAAGACACCAGCAATCCTACCATCATGTAAAACAATTACAGGCTTTTGTTTTTTTCATTTATCCACACCAATAACAGTCTCTCAACATTTTCTAACACTTGCGGTCGCTGTTTCGCAATCACAATTGCACCTTTTGCAAGAACAGCTTCCTTGATTGCCGTTTTCTTGCTCACTATAGTAGAGATGGTTGATGGGGTTTACTGTACAACCTGACCAGCTCCGACACATGCACTCCACTTTCGTATTTTGCAATTATCTCTTTCTTCATTTCAACAGTCATTAGCACCCTTGGTCTCGAAGGGTTGGCACTGGGAGCTTTCATGGGGCCCATGGTGACTTACTTTGCAAAAACAGGCACCAAAAACAGTGATAATATGGATAATATGGAATGTACCGAATGTATCCTTAGATGCGTGCACACTGGCTGGCTTGTAAACACTGGCACACATGGGGCAGTTCAGGCCACATATGGACACGTCTCGTACGAACCACATCGCATACCGGGTTTTGTATCGGGAAGCGAGGCAAATTTTCTGCTATATAATGCATCGGTTACCGGATTTATCGGATACCGATAGCATCGCGAACCGGGGGTCCACTGTATTTATACAGTTATTACAATAATACAGTAGTCTGCATAACAGTAAGTCTTCTGATATTTGTGTGAATAAAAATTCAGAATAGAAAGCAAGAGTAATATAAGAAGGGCCTGGAGATGTGACTGATGAACAGAGAAAATGTTATTTTAGTGCTATGAATGTCTGAGTTGTTTATTCCGGCCCCTATTTTGAAATTGGCCTTACTTGAATTGTGTATGAAATTGACCAAATTACCAATTTCTGATCACAGTAAATGGGCAGTTTCTTGTACTCAGTCGATAGAACAAATGGAGTTCTAGCGAAATAGCTACGAGTTTGGTCGACTGGAACAATGGAATTTGCTGAAAATAGAGCTCAGAATGGCAAAATCGGCAATGCGTAAATATCGCCGAGACTGCTAACTTCGCAAGAGCATAATTCCATTAGTTTTCCACCAAATTTCGTACTTTTGGTGTCATTACCATTGGGAAATGATACTCTATCATTTCATGAGAAAAAAACTAATTTTTTTTTTTTAAATTCTTCAACACTGAGAGTAAGTTTGTGAGCAGGGGTCTCGACAATGAAAGGGTTTAATAGGTAAATGGGCAGGTTCTTGTATTCAATCGACAGAATAGAAGAAATACTAGCAAAATAGCTGAGTTTTGTAGACTGGAACAATGGAATGGGCCAAAAATAGGGCATAAAGTGGGTGGAATTGTGGATGCATAAATATCGCCATTGGGTTAAGTGTATTCTAAAATAACCACTCTGTAATCCGGCAAAATCACTAATCCAGCACTCTACAGGTCCCAGTGATGCCAGATTAGTGATGGTCAACTTGTTCTAATATTTGTTTAGATAATAAGTAAAAATTCAGTTATGATGTTATATGTGCATATGGTTAATTATTTCAGGGAAATCCATGAAATATGTTATGTTTGACTTATTAATTAGCATGTTGAAGTTCCTATTTAGCTAAATAAATAAATAATTAACATATGAATCGGAGGACAGTCTGGGTGCAGAGGTGCTAAATGGGTCATATTCACCTACTACATTTCATCAACCAGGATGTCACAGCTGGGAATAGAGATTGAAACCCAAAACTTATCCCAGGGTGTTTGACATAGAAATAAGGAGGTAGATATGTATTATGTAAGGAATGATTTTTTTCTTTTCTTTTCAACACATCAGCTGTCTCCCACCGAGGCAGGGTGACCCAAAAAAGAAAGAAGCGCTTTCACCATCATTGTCTGCCCAAAATTCCCCAGCATGATAGTGGCTTTCTTTGTATTTAGCAAACCAGAATTGTAATTACACATTGTAACCTTTAAAAAGAAATAAATCTTTATCTTTTTTCACACATAATCACTGTCTTTGCAGAGGTGCCCAGATATGACAGCCAATATCCCAAACCCCCTCCTTTAAAGTGTGGACATTGTACTTTCCACCTCCAGGACTCAAGTCCGGCTGACCAGTTTCCCCGAATCCCTTCACAAAATATTACCCTGCTCACACTCCAACAGCTCGTCAGCTCCAAAAAACCATTCCTGTCTATTCACTCCTATCTAACACACTGATACATGCCTGCTGAATGTCCAGGCCCCTTGCATACAAAACCTTTTTTACCCCTTCCATCCATCCTCTCCTAGGATGACCCTTACTTCTCCTCCCCTCCACTACAGATTTTATTTTGATGCATCCTCTCTAAGTGACTAAACCACCTCAACAAACCCTCCTCAGCCCTTTGAATAATACTTTTTGAAACTCCACACCTCCTCCTAATTTCCACACTACAAATTCTCTGCATAATATTTCCACCACACATTGCCCTTAGACATAGACATCACCGCCTCCAGCCTCCTCCTTGCTACAGAATTCACAACACGTGCTTCACATCCATATAGAAGTGTTGGTACCGCTATGCTCTTGTACATTCCCTTCTTTGCCTATATGGATAATGTTTTTTGTGTTCATAGATCCCTCAGTGCACCACTCACCTTTTTTCCTTTATCAGTTCTATGGTTAACCTCATTCTTTATAAACCCATATACTGACAAATCTACTCCCAAGTATCTGAACACATTCACTTCTTCCATACTCCCTCCATCCATTGTGATATCCAACTTTTCTTTACCTAACTCGTTTGATACCCTCATCAATTTACTCTTATCTGTGTTCACTTTCAACTTTCTTTCTTAACACACCCTCCCAAACTCGTCCACTAACCTTTGCAACTTCTCTCTAGAATCCCTAAAAGTCCAGTATTATTAGCAAAAAAGTAACTGTGTCAACTCCCATTTTGCATTTGATTCCTCATAATTTAATCCCTTTTCCCCCGACACCCTAGCACTTTCTTCTTTTACAACTCCATCTATAAATATGTTAAACAACCATGGTGACATTACACATCCCTGTCTAAGACCTACTTTTACTGGTAAGTAATCTCTCTCCTACACACCTTAACCTGAGCCTCACTATACTCATAAAAACTTTTTATGGCATTTGGTAACTTACTGCCTATTCCATACACTTGCAACATCTGCCACATTGCTACCCTATCCATCCTATCATATTCCTTTTCTAAATCCATAAATGCAATAAAAATATCCCTACCTTTATTTAAATATTGTTCATTTGTATACTTCAGTGTAAACACTTGATCTACACATCCCCTAACCATTCTAAAAGCCTCCTTATTCATCTGCAATCCTCCTCTCTGTCTTACCTCAGATTCTTTCAGTAATAACCCTATCATACACTTTACTCAGTATATTCAGTAAACTACTACTTTCAACAAACCGGCCATATCCCACTGAAGCAGGGTGGCCCAAAAAGAGAAACAAAACTTTCTCTTTTTAACTTTATTAATGTATACAGGAGAAGAGGTTATTAGTCCCTTGCTCCTGGCATTTTAGTTGCCTCTTATGACAAGCATGGCTTACAGAGGAAGAATTCTGTTCCACTTCCCCATGGGGAACTCAGTAAATTTATTCCCCTATAATTTTTACTATCTCTTTTGTCCCCCTTTCCTTTATATAAAGTAATTATACATGCTCTCTGCCAATCCATAGGTACCTTTCCTTCTCTCATACAGTTATTGAACAAAAGTACCAACCACTCCAAAACTATATTTCCCCTTTTAGCATTTTTGTCATGATCCCATCAGTTCCAGCTGCTTTACCCCCTTTCATTCTACCTAATGCGTCTTGCACTTCCCACACATTCACATCCTGCTCTTCTTCACTCCTAAAAGATGTTATACCTCCCTGGCCAATGCATGAAATTACTGCCTTCCTCTCTTTATCAACATTTATCAGTTCCTCAAAATATTCCTGCCATCTTCCCAATACCTCCAGCTCCCCATCTCTAATTTCCCTACACTGTTTGTAACTGACAAATCCATTCATTCCCTAGGTTTTCTTAGCCTATTTATCTCCAAAAAATTTTCTCATTCTCAGCAGAATTTGTTGACAGTGCCTCACCCACTTCATCATTTGCTCCCCTTTTGCATTCCCTCACCACTCTTCACCTCTCTTTTACTCTCCATATACTCCATACTCCATCCTTCTTATATCACCTCTTCTCTGTAAAAATCTTTCATATGTGACTTTTTCTCTTTTATCACACCCTTTACCTCATCATTCTACCAATCGCTCCTCTTTCCTCCTTCACCTACCCTCCTATAACCGCAAACTTCTGCCCCACATTCTAACAGTCTTTTTAAAACTGTCCCACCCCTCTTCAACCCCCCACACTACCTATACTCTCATTAGCGCAACTTTCTCACAATAGTTGCTTATTCTTTCAACACACCGGCCATATCCCACCGAGGCGGAGTGGCCCAAAAGTAAAAACGAAAGTAATATATACAGGAGAAGGGGTTACTAGCCCCTTGCTCCTGGCATTTTAGTCGCCTCTTACAACACGTATGGTTTACGGAGGAAGAATTCTGATATCACCGTGGTTGTTTAATATATTTATAGATGGGGTTGTAAGAGAAGTAAATGCAAGGGTCTTGGCAAGAGGCGTGGAGTTAAAAGATAAAGAATCACACATAAAGTGGGAGTTGTCACAGTTGCTCTTTGCTGATGACACTGTGCTCTTGGGGGATTCTGAAGAGAAGTTGCAGAAAATTGGTGATGAATTTGGTAGGGTGTGCAAAAGAAAAAAATTTAAAAGGAATACAGGAAAGAGTAAGGTTTTTAGGATTACAAAAGATTAAGTGATAAAAAGATTGGATATCAGATTGAAGGAGGGGAGTATGGGGGGGCGAATGTATTCAGATATTTGGGAGTGGACGGGGTCAGTAGTTTGGGTCTATGAAGATGAGGTAAATCATAGAATTGATGAGGGGAAAAGGGTGAGTGGTGCCTTAGGAGTCTGTGGAGACAAAGAACTTTGTCCTTGGAGGCAAAGAGGGGAATGAATGAGAGTATAGTTTTACCAACGCTCTTATAGGGGTGTGAAGCATGGGTGATGAATTTTAGCAGCGAGGAGAAGGCTGGAGGCAGGGGAGATGCCCATGTCTGAGGGCAATGTGGGGTTGTGAATATAATGCAGAGAATTCGGTTTGGAAGTTAGGAGGAGGTGTGGGATTACCAAAACTGTTATCCAGAGGGCTGAGGAAGGGTTGTTGAGGTGGTTCGGACATGTAGAGAGAATGGAGCGAAACAGAGGGGACTTCAAGAGTGTATCATCTGTAGTGGAAGGAAGGCGGGGTAGGGGTCGGCCTAGGAAAGGTTGGAGGGAGGGAGTAAAGGAGGTTTTGTGTGCGAGGGGCTTGGACTTTCCCGCAGGCATGCGTGAGCGTGTTTGCAGGAAATGAATGGAGACAAATGGTTTTTAATACTTGACGTGCTGTTGGAGTGTGAGCAAAGAAACATTTATGAAGGGGTTCAGGAAAAACCGGGAGGCCGGACTTGAGTCCTGGAGATGGGAAGTACAGTGCATGCACTCTGAAGGAGGGTGTTAATGTTGCAGTTTAAAAAAATGTAGTGTAAAGCCCCTTCTGGCAAGACAGTGATGGAGTGAATGATGGTGAAAGTTTTCTTTTTTGGTCCACCCTGCCTTGGTCGGAATCGAGAGTGGATAATAAAAAAAAATAATTCTGATCCACTTTCCATGAGATAGGAGGAAATAGACAAGAATAAGTTTACCGATATACCAGGAAAAGTGTACGGTGGGTTATTATTGAAAGAATTAGAGGTAAAAAAGAATGTAGGATTACGGATGAGCAAGGAGGTTTCAGAGTGGGTAGGGGATGTGTAGATCAAGTGTTTACATTGAAGCATATATGTGAACAGTATTAGATAAATGTAGGAAGTTTTTATTGCATTTATGGATTTAGAAAAGGCATATGATAGAGGGTATCAAATGATTTAGATAATGAAAAATTGGATATCAAATTGGGGAGAAGGAGTATGGAAGAAGTGAATGTTTTCAGATACTTGGGAGTTGACGTGTCGGCGGATGGATTTATGAAGGATGAGGTTAATCATAGAATTGATGAGGGAAAAAGGTAGAGTGGTGCGTTGAGGTATATGTGGAGTCAAAAAACGTTATCTATGGAGGCAAAGAAGGGAATGTATGAAAGTATAGTAGTACAACACTCTTATATGGATGTAAAGCTTGGGTGGTAAATGCAGCAGCGAGGAGACGGTTGGAGGCATGGAGATGTCCTGTCTAAGGGCAATGTGTGGTGTAAATATTATGCAGAAAATTCGGAGTGTGGAAATTAGGAGAAGGTGTGGAGTTAATAAAAGCATTAGTCAAGGGCAGAAGAGGGGTTGTTGAGGTGGTTTGGTCATTTAGAGAGAATGGATCAAAGTAGAATGACATGGAAAGCATATAAATCTATAGGGGAAGGAAAGAGGGGTAGGGGTCGTCCTCGAAAGGGTTGGAAAGAGGGGGTAAAGGAGGTTTTGTGGGCGAGGGCTTGGACTTTCCAGCAAGCGTGCATGAGCGTGTTAGATAGGAGTGAATGGAGACAAATGATACTTGGGACCTGACGATCTGATTGGAGTGTGAGCAGGGTAATATTTAGTGAAGGGATTCAGGGAAACCGGTTATTTTCATATAGTCGGACTTGAGTCCTGGAAATGGGAAGTACAATGCCTGCACTTTAAAGGAGTGGTTTGGGATATTGGCATTTGGAGGATATGTTGTGTATCTTTATACGTATATGCTTCTAAACTGTTGTATTCTGAGCACCTCTGCAAAGCAGTGATAATGTGTGAGTGTGGTGAAAGTGTTGAATGATGATGAAAGTATTTCTTTTGGGGATTTTCTTTCTTTTTGGGTCACCCTGCCTCGGTGGGAGACGACCGACTTGTTGAAAAAAAAAAAAAAATATGATAGAGTGGATAGGGGAGCAATGTGGCAGATGTTGCAAGTATATGGAATAGGTGGTAAGTTACTAAATGCTGTAAAGAGTTTTTATGAGGATAGTGAGGCTCAGGTTAGGGTGTGTAGAAGAGAGGGAGACTACTTCCCGGTAAAAGTAGGTCTTAGACAGGGATGTGTAATGTCACCATGGTTGTGTAATATATTTATAGATGGGGTTATAAAAGAAGTAAATGCTAGGGTGTTTGGGAGAGGGGTGGGATAAATTATGGGGAATCAAATACAAAATGGGAATTGACACAGTTACTTTTTGCTGATGATACTGTGCTTATGGGAGATTCTAAAGAAAAATTGCAAAGGTTAGTGGATGAGTTTGGGAGTGTGTGTGTAAAGGTAGAAAGTCGAAAGTGAACATAGAAAAGAGTAAGGTGATGAGGGTATCAAATGATTTAGATAAAGAAAAATTGGATATCAAATTGGGGAGGAGGAGTATGGAAGAAGTGAATGTTTTCAGATATTTGGGAGTTGATGTGTCGGCGGGTGGGTTTATGAAGGATGAGGTTAATCATAGAATTGATGAGGGAAAAAAGGTGAGTGGTGCGTTGAGGTATATGTGGAGTCAAAAAACGTTATCTATGGAGGCAAAGAAGGGAATGTATGAAAGTATAGTAGTACCAACACTCTCATATGGGTGTGAAGCTTGGGTTGTGAATGCAGCAGCGAGGAGGCGGTTGGAGGCAGTGGAGATGTCCTGTCTAAGGGCAATGTGTGGTGTAAATATTATGCAGAAAATTCGGAGTGTGGAAATTAGGAGAAGATGTGGAGTTATAAAGTATTAGTCGAGGGCTGAAGAGAGGTTGTTGAGGTGGTTTGGTCATTTAGAGAGAATGGATCAAAGTAGAATGACATGGAGAGCATTTAAATCTGTAGGAGAAGGAAGGCGGGGCAGGGGTCGTCCTTGAAAAGGTTGGAAGGAAGGGGTAAGGGAGGTTTTGTGGGCGAGGGGCTTGGACTTCCAGCAGGGTGCATGGGGGGCATGTTCGATAGGAGTGGAATGGAGACGAATGGAATTTGGGACCTGACGATCTTTGGAATGTGAGCGGGGTAATATTTATGAAAGGGATTCAGGAAACCGTTAGTTAGTATTTTTATATAGCCAGACTTGAGTCCTGGAAATGGGAAGTTACATGCCTGCACTCTAAAGGAGGGTTCGGATATTAGCAGTTGGGGGGGATATGTTGTGTATCTTTATATGTATATGCTTCTAAACTGTTGTGTTCTGAGACCTCTGCAAAACAGTGATTATGTGCAAGTGAGTGAAGTGTTGAATGATGATGAAAGTATTTTCTTTTTGGAGATTTTCTTTCTTTTTGAGTCACCCTGCCTCGGTAGGAGACGGCCGACTTGTTGAAGAAAAAAAAAAGACAAGAAAAAGAACTGGAAAGAAAATAGAAGAAAACCCAGAGGGGTATGTATATATATGCTTGTACATGTATGTGCAGTGTGACCTAAGTGTAAGTAGAAGTAACAAGACGTACCTGAAATCTTGCATGTTTATGAAACAGAAAAAAGGACACCAGCAATCCTACCATCATGTAAAACAATTACAGGCTTTCGTCTTTCACTCACTTGGCAGGACGGTAGTACCTCCCTGGGCGGTTGCTGTCTACCAGCCTACTACCTAGGAATAGTTGCTTATATCTTATACTAACTTCCTCCTCTGTTAATTTTAAAACTTTCACCTCTCTCTTATTTGCTGTTGCCGTTTTCTTTTTACTCCATCTACCTCTTACCCTAACTGTAGCTACAAGTAAATAATGATCCGATATAGTATCTGTTGCCCCTTTATAAACATGCACATCCTGAAGTCTACCCATCAACCTTTTATCCACCATTACATAATCTAACAAGCTACTTTCATTATGTGCTATATTGTATCTTGTATACTTATTTATCCTCTTTTTCTTAAAATTTTTGTTACTTATTATCAAACCTCTTTCTATACATAATTCAATTAAAGGCTCCCCATTTTCAGTTTCCCCCTGGCACCCCAAACTTACCTACTACTCCCTCTACAATAGTTTTTACCCACTTTAGCGGTTAGGTCTCCACCACGAGTACCCTCACTTGGTTCAAAACTCCCCATGCACTCACTTAACATCTCCCAAAATTTCTCTCTATCCTGTATACTTTTCACTTTTCCAGGTGCATATGTACAGTAATTCTTACCGGGCCTTTCAGAACTCCATAGCAGAAAGAGATATAAAATATGTACACTTTTTATAATGTATTAAATTTTATCAGCTTAATTCACAAATATTCCACACTTAGTATTGCAGTTCTTAAGTTCGTACAGCATCTTCCTTGATTACTTTTTTACTTAGCAGTCCTGGAAAAGGAGCACATAAGTAAAAGATCCCATAATAATTGAGACAGAAAGAAAGATAAAATTGTAATCCTTGATGGATAAATGTTACATATACTCTAGTGGATAGATAAACTGTATATGATTTTTATTGTTCGTAAATTATCACTGACTATCCATAATAATTAAAAAATAATCATTATTCCTTATTTTTGTTTTGGCAGTTACGATCAATGTCACAGGTGAAAGATCGTCTGCACAAGTTCATCATGAGTCACTTAGCACGCGACCGTGTTCCTCTGTGTATCAACCCAATGTCTGCAGCATACAAGAGCTTTGCCAGGTTAGCTTGAGCTTATAATTCACAAATATAAGCAGGAATTGTCCATAGTTGCCGTAGTTATTCTTGTAAACCTTTAAAGTAATTGTCTTAGAATGAATCTTAATAGACATGTCATTCTTCTGTGTAGAAATTTCTGCCTGTGTGAGGATATTTTTGTATAATTTTACACAGAAGCAATTTCTTCAGATGCACTAGTTCGACAGTTAGTTATCCAGTAAGTGGTTGCATATTTATTGACTTTTAACCCCTGAATCATCCTCTTTCCCAGGCCCTCTCTCTCCCTCCCTCCCTCTTATCAGTACCTGTAATGTCCACCTCTCTTTTCCCAATCTCTGGAGTGCCTTTTTTTTTTTTTTTTTTTTTTTTGTTACTAACCTCCTCAGTAACTAAAGTTTGTGAGAGTACGTGTGATTTTTCCCTTTGGGTTCATTTAGAGATGAAAAATGTTATTAATTTTTTAAAATTTTTTTGATGAAACAGGCAAACCTCGCTGAATTTTGGGTGGTATATTCTGAAACCCAAATTAAAGGGGGGGGAAAACATATGGTGTACTAGTTTGAGCAGAAAAATTAGGGCCCCACATCAATTACAAATGCGTAACGATTTAAATAAGGTTTTACATTGCCAAAATTTTTCACAGAATGCAAATTGTTTTTGGTTAAAAGGGTGTGGGTTTGGTTTAGTAGGTTGGTGGGAGTGGGGAATCCCACTCTTTTTGGGAAAGAAGTAAAAGGCGGAGCTCCTTTTTGGTGGTGATCCAAATTTAAGAAAAATACCTATGATGTTTGTAAAGTCCCCCCCCTTTTTTTTTTTTGTCCTTTTTCACTTCAGGAGTAGAGAAGATTGCTTTTTAAATCCCCCAAAACTCCAACGCTAAATGGGTTCCCTCATTTTGTAAAGATTGTTATTATATTTCTGTACAGCCCCAAATAACCTTTTTGATATTTTAAATGGCAGTGTTCTTCAACCCCTTTTTATTGCAGGCACCCTTCTTGTTTGTACTGCCGCTCAGGGGCTTTCAATCGCCACAGGGAATTTTTTTGCAGGCATACAATAAAGGCCTTTCACTGAGTACTCCCTTTCATATGAACGAAAAAATGAAGGTACTGCCCCGATCACAGGCTCCCTAAGCAATACCTGCTCTTTAAAATTGCTAACAGAATTTTCTGGAAGCTTTTGGTTTATTGATCAAAATTGTTGAAGCCATTAAAAACTATATGCTTTCCCCTTTCATCGCATGTACAAATGTTATTTTTTTCCCTATTACTGCTTTTGCAAATTACTTCTGTGATGGTTAATTTTGCCAGATTTCTTTAATTTTTGCTCGGGGTCTATTGGTGATAACTGAGACAAAAAATTGTCTAGTTCTTTTAAAATAAGCTAATGGGTAGAAAATTTTCACCCATGGTGGAATCAACAAAAACATTTTTGAGGTTTAACTTACCCAAAAAAAATTTTAAAATAAAAAGTAAAAAATTGACCATAAAATTATTCGTAGGCGTGTGTTTTGCACAATGTTGCAACGTTTAGGAAATACTTAGTAAACCAATCTTAGTTTTTCTGGTTCCCCGGGTTTTTGTTTTAGCACCAGAACACTACAAAATTGTGTTTCAGAATGTTAACTAACTCAAATTAAAATGTCCGGAGCACAAGACACTCCCAGAAGTCTTTAAAAACTTGAAAATGTTCTTTTCGAGATATAAAAATTTTTTTTTTGGGATTTTCTTCTAAATAAAATTCACAGTATAAAAATTTTTAAGTGTAGCCACCTTTATTGATTTCAGGAAATATTCTGAAAATTAATTTCTGTTATGTGCAAAAAATGGTCCTGCCAATTTTTAAAAGGGTTTTTCTTTTTTTGACTCGTCTCAACCCATCAAAATCCTCTGTAAAACTGAATGTTTTCATTCTTGAACACTTACTTTTTTAAAAATTTTTGTTCTTAACCCCTAAACGGGCCAAACGTATACGTAAAAACGTTCTTACCCCTAGTGCCCCAAAATAAATAATGTTTTATTTTTGTGACTAGTTAATGGTCAAAAATTTTCACATGTTTTCCCTTTTTGTGTGGGTTATTTGTGTATTGTTCCCGTCGGATTATGCCTTTTTATTCTTTAAGGAAGAAGATGTACCAAAAAATTTAAACAGCTCTTCATGGGATTGTGCCTTTTTTTTTTTAAGGAAAAAAGATGTACCAAAAGAATATTTGACAGCTTTCAAAAGAGAGGTAGAATAAAGACTGGATTACAAGAGGAAATGTAAGTGCTAAACCACTGGAAATTTAAAAAAAAAAAAGGTTGTATAAAGGATTTAAAAGCGTAGCTAGGACCTACAGGCTTACTTCACTTCTGTAGCTACAAATGAAGTTAGATTTTTTTTCTTCCTTTTTTTTTCTTTCCAAAGGGGAAGGTAATTTACATGGTTCCCTAACAAAATTTGTAGAATCAAGTTTTTTTAATAATTTCCCTTGTCTTGTCTAAAATACTTGTCAATAGCACACGGGGTGGGGGAGTTTTGCAGCTGGGAAGAGATTAGGAGTGGAAAGTGGGATATTGCAGCAGTGGGCTCTGATGGTAGAAATTAAGCAAAGGGAAGGTTATGGCTCACTACATAGTGAGCCTTGGGTTATAACAATTTGCCTATTTGGTGGCATTGTGTGTGCACCAATGTGACCTGCCATTTCAAAGTTAGCTTACATATAGCAGCATTTAGGATGAGTTCCAAATATTTATTGAGTGTTAAAGAAGTAGTAGTGCAAAAGTACAAAAAACCATTGCCGGTTCTTTAGAGAACAAATTTATTTTATATGCCCCTTTGAAGGTAGAGAAAAAGGCTTTAAAACCACTTAAGCCCCTGGTTTTGCTTCAACAATTGTAGCCACAGTTCATGTCCAAAAGGGATAAAATTCTAGCCTGTGCTAAATCTGCTATACCAAGAACTACTTCTATATTAATGTTACATAATTTACTGGATAGTATGGAGGAACTGTTAAGTGTTTGGATCAAGGTACATAACCTGAAGTACATCCTAGGGAATAGGTAGAGAATTATGGAGATGGCAAATTGTTTGCAGAGTAATTTAAAAAAAAATAAAAACATGGTGGGAGTTCAACAGTGCTAGTTCAAGGTGGTTTTACAGATTTAAGCAGCATATCCAAATGAATACTGTTACAATATATGGTAAGGCTGCAATTGCTTGCAGTGAAGCCATATTAATAAGATTAAGGAAGGAAAGCACACATCTGAACAGGTCTTTAATTTGATAAATTGAGTTTTTTGGAAAATACCAGAAAGAGCAATTTTATCCACTGCTTTGAAAGTGTTTCCAGGTTAAAAGGATCTCCTAAAGCTTCTTAAATGGGCAATGCAGCTGAAGATTTTAAGTTTAAGTCCTAGTTAGTATTCCATGCATAAACACCAAAAATAGCTTGTCTGTAATATTGTGCACAAAGAAGACAGCTTGAATAACTATGTTGGAAGAATGGTTTACTATATATATTTTGCCTGGCTGTTGCAAATGAGGGAAGGATGAATAATATAGTTCACATTACCATAAAACAGGGATTTTAGGAAAGCATTGGTTTGGCAGTAGAGTTGTAGATGAGTGGAACAAACTGTAAAGTAGCATCACCAAAGCAAGATTTTTCGGACTATGGTGTTTGTTTGGGTGATATTTTAAAACTAGTTAAAGCTGAGTTTCTGTACAGAACATTTTATCCTTAGTTCGACTACTGGATCGAAATGCTATAGACTCATTTATGAACAAAATCCGGCTAAGTCAACATTAAAAGATTCCTGGTAAGGTTACATCATCATGGAAAGAGATCACGTTGAATACTGCATGGAGAAATCTCTGGCCTGAATGTGTACATGACTTCAGTGGCTTTGATGTAGTTTCAGAAATGATGAGAAAGATTGTTGATCTCGAGACAAATTGGGCTAGAAGAAATTAATGAGGCTACTTTGGAGATGTTGCATGGAGGTGGAGAAGACCATTTTAATTGGAAGATGATGCAGTTTCAGTATGAGGGAGCATAATCACTAAATGTGGCTAATTCTGAAATTAGACTTCCTCTCATCAAATTTATTATGCTGAGGCTGTCAAGAGGTTATCAAGATCATAGAGTTGGCCATGGCATCCTTTACAGAATTTGATCTAAATTGATCACATAGCTGTAGAGTCACTGAGGAGTTTCAGCAATCAATTCAGTGTTACATGAGAATTTACAGAAAAAAGGAAGCCTGAGCATTAGAAACATCAGTAGATAAGTATTCCACTGCCAGCCTCCTCTCTACAAGTCGTGCAACTCCAAACAGGAGTCGTCATCCTTCAGATACCTCAGATGAAGAGGTTGATTCATCTCAACACCCCTCTACAAGTCATGCAACTCCAAACAGGAGTCCTCCTTCAACTTCATCAGCAGACGAAAAGGCGGATGAATTTGTCACTCTCACACCCACCAACTAACTCCAAATCTTCACCTTTCAACGCTATGACATGAAATGCAAGATATCAACGCATTTTGGGTGAGTATTAATTAAATGTTTTATAACATACAGTATACATTTTTATTCAAAATATGCACAACAATTATGTATATGGAACTACTTATGATTTTTTTGAGATATAGTTCAAGTGGAAAGGGGGAAAACCTCTTTCAGAGTTACCTCTGAAATTTGCCCTTTTTGAGAACTGACTCAGTATTAAATGAGGCTTGTCTGTACTTACCAAAATCATGCTTTGTTCCATAATTTAAAGGGCCATGGCAGTTGTAAATATTTTTTTTTTTTTCAAAAAACCGGGCCATGTCTTACCAAGGCAGAGTGACCTAAAAGAAAAAGGGAATTTTTTTTTTTTTAACTTTAATAATTCATAAGGAGGGATTACTACCCCTTGCTCCCATTGTAGATAGTATATAGTTTTTAATAGAAATTTCAGTGGTGCAGGAGTCAGTGTACTGCTGGTAGAAGAGAAAAACCCATATGAAGACAAAAAAAAGGAAAAAATAGTTGTCTTTATATTTGACCTCCAGCTGTGGTCCTCTTTATTTGGAGGTTAAAAATATGCATACAATTATTCTTCATTGTGTCTCCATGTGGTTTTTCTCACCCTTTGTTCATTACACTTTGATGCAGCAACATTAATGTAATTTTGGGTAGATTTGACGGGATTACTTGTGAGTGGTTGTCACTATAAATCTTGTGTATCATTTTTCACTAAATCACTAAAATATTTCTGTTAGTACTGTGTATAAGGCTTTGGGCATGGCAGAAAAGAATAAAACTACCATGACCAAAGTCCAGCTTAGTCAGTGAATTTTATTCCTTAAGGTTTTTTTCTGCTTGTGAGAATGTGTAAATATTGGCTTTTGTAGCTGTAAGTTAGGCTCGGAGTTCCATAACAAAGTATGGTAACTTGGGGCTTCATAGCTCCATCCTCCTCATACCTGTGCTTTTCTCCATTGCTTGAATTCTTTTCTGCTGCACAGCATCCGTACATTATTTAGTATGTGTCAACAGACCATTTTTCTCACTGCTAATAACAATTTTCTAATTCCATGCTGAATTTGAAATATGTAGTGAACTGAGTGAGACAATACAGTAGTCCCCCATATCTGCTGGGATACGTTCCAAGAAACCTAACGCGGATACCCAAAACGTGGATAGTAGCGAACCCTATATTTAAGTATTGTTTGCTTACATACATACGTATTTACGATAAAGTTTAATTGATAAATTATCACAATATGCCGAGAATTAGCACTTCGTGGCTTCTCTTAGGCTTTGAAGAACTGTCACTATCACTACTTTTGCACTTTGGTGTCATTATTAAGCAAAATTAAGGGTAATTTTTGGACCATGGTAAACCACAGATAACTGAAACTGTGGAAACCAGACCCACAGATATGGTGGATGGTCCTACTGTATTTTTTTTTTTTTTTCAACAAGTCGGTCGTCTCCCACCGAGGGAGGGTGACCCAAAAAAAAAAGAAAGAAAATCCCCAAAAAGAAAATACTTTCATCATCATTCAACACTTTCACCACACTCACACATTATCACTGCTTTTGCAGAGGTGCTCAGAATACAACAGTTTAGAAGCATATATGTATAGAGATACACAACATATCCCTCCAAACTGCCAATATCCCAAACCCCTCCTTTAAAGTGCAGGCATTGTACTTCCCATTTCCAGGACTCAAGTCCGACTATATGAAAATAACGGTTTCCCTGAATCCCTTCACTAAATATTACCCTGCTCACACTCCAACAGATCGTCAGGTCCCAAGTATCATTCGTCTCCATTCACTCCTATCTAACACGCTCATGCACGCTTGCTGGAAGTCCAAGCCCCTCACCCACAAAACCTCCTTTACCCCCTCTTTCCAACCCTTTCGAGGACGACCCCTACCCCTCTTTCCTTCCCCTATAGATTTATATGCTTTCCATGTCATTCTACTTTGATCCATTCTCTCTAAATGACCAAACCACCTCAACAACCCCTCTTCTGCCCTCTGACTAATGCTTTTATTAACTCCACACCTTCTCCTAATTTCCACACTCCGAATTTTCTGCATAATATTTACACCACACATTGCCCTTAGACAGGACATCTCCACTGCCTCCAACCGTCTCCTCGCTGCTGCATTACCACCCAAGCTTCACATCCATATAAGAGTGTTGGTATACTATACTTTCATACATTCCCTCTTTGCCTCCATAGATAACGTTTTTTGACTCCACATATACCTCAACGCACCACTCCCTTTTTCCCTCATCAATTCTATGATTAACCTCATCCTCATAAATCCATCCGCCGACACGTCAACTCCTAAGTATCTGAAAAACATTCACTTCTTCCATACTCCTCCTCCCCAATTTGATATCCAATTTTTTTTATCTAAATCATTTGATACCCTCATCACCTTACTCTTTTCTATGTTCACTTTCAACCTTCTACCTTTACACACATTCTCAAACTCATCCACTAACCTCTGCAATTTTTCTTTAGAATCTCCCATAAGCACAGTATCATCAGCAAAAAGTAACTGTGTCAATTTCCCCATTTTGAATTTGATTCCCCATAATTTAATCCCACCCCTCTCCCGAACACCCTAGCATTTACTTCTTTTACAACCCCATCTATAAATATATTAAACAACCATGGTGACATTACACATCCCTGTCTAAGACCTACTTTTACCGGGAAGTATTCTCCCTCTCTTTTACACACCCTAACCTGAGCCTCACTATCCTCATAAAAGCTCTTTTACAGCATTTAGTAACTTACCACCTATTCCATATACTTGCAACATCTGCCACATTGCTCCTCTATCCACTCTATCATATGCCTTTTCTAAATCCATAAATGCAATAAAAACTTCCCTACCTTTATCTAAATACTGTTCACATATATGCTTCAATGTAAACACTTGATCTACACATCCCCTACCCACTCTGAAGCCTCCTTGCTCATCCGCAATTCTACATTCTGTCTTACCTCTAATTCTTCAATTATAAACCCTACCGTATACTTTTCCTGGTATACTCAGTAAACTTATTCCTCTATAATTTTTACAATCTCTTTTGTCCCCTTTCCCTTTATATAAAGGGACTATACATGCTCTCTGCCAATCCCTAGGTACCTTCCCCTCTTTCATACATTTATTAAACAAAAGTACCAACCACTCCAACACCATATCATCCCCTGCTTTTAACATTTCTGTCATGATCCCATCAGTTCCAGCTGCTTTACCCCCTTTCATTCTACGTAATGCCTCACGTACCTCCCCCACACTTACTGTATATGTGTATTTAATTTCCTTGTTTTGTTTAAAAAAAAAATTCTCACACATACAGTACTATCACTTAACCATGCTTTCAGCCTCTCTCTTCTCTTTACAGTGCTCATATATAACCTTACCAAAATGTTAAAATTTAGGTTGGATAGGCTTTTTCTATGTTCTAGAGCCTTCATGACACAATGTGTGTATGTCTGAATAGAGCTTAAAAGAATTTATCTTTTTAGGCCACTATATCATAAACAGTTGACATGCCAGCTTTATGATTTATTTTCTTACAGTGTTCTTGTGACTATCTCTCTCCTGTGCACACATTACAGCATATCCTCGTTCTACTTTCTATCAGGGGAAACCTACTTCCTTTTTATATAAAATGTTGCATTATACTGTTCTATGGCATTTTGGAGGTATAATGTGGTCTACAATTGCTTAAGCACTGAAACACAGCATCTAAATGGTCAACACTGTTCAGCAAAGACAGTTCTGAACATGATGGACCCAAACAAAACAAAGTCCATCCAGTTACAGAATAATTTTGGAGTCAGTCACAATTTCAGTTTTTCAGAGAGATCCAAAATAGGGCATTTAGGGCCTGTTGTAGTTTTGTGAAATTTTTGCAGCAACGAATTAAACAAAAAAGAACAAAATTGTTGGTTTGAACTTTCAGTGTAACTGAACGAATGCAATCAGTTGTTTAAGAGGGGGTGAATGAGCAATAATTTTTTTGGGGACACTTAGTGGGAATCTATTTTTAAAGTGGGAAAATCAAAGTAAAGGTTTTAACTTTTTTGTACAGAATGCTGAATTCTTTGAATAAATAGAGTAAAAAATTTGGGGCTTTAAAAGTTAAAAATTTGGAATTTGGTAATTATCCTAGTTTAAAAACCCCACCATGGGAAAACTGCTGAAATTCACAATCAGTAAAGAAGTAGTAGCTACTATATGGGCAGAAATTTCCCTAAAACCAATTTTTTTTACTCCTTGGAGTTTTTTAATCTCCCTGGGGGAAAATGGAAGATGGCAAAAACCATAATTTTAAACCAAAAAAATACCCCCGGGGGAAGCACCCCCTGGCTAAAACCGGTACATCCCAGGGAAAAAAATGGGGGGTTTTTTTGGGGAAAAGAAACTTTTTTAAACCAACGGGTTTAATTGTTTCCCACTAGAAATGAAAATCCCCCTGGTTTTGATTTTCCACAAACAAAGGGGAAAACTGATCAAGCCCATAAAAATTTTTCCAAAAAACTATTTACTCTAAATCATAACATCTTTTGAGGTTCAAACTATATTAACTCGGGGTAGGAAAACTGCTTTGGGCAAAAGTTAGAGAGGGGATGTTCAGTAATTTTTTTTTTTTCAACCATAGAATTAATTGGGAAAAAAAAAAACCAAGAGATCAGACAATACCCTGGAAATCGACATAAAGCACCCTAAATCCCCCCCCAGTGCCTAGGGGAAGTAAAATTAAGAACATACAAATTTATGTATGAAACATGTCCCCATTGGGGAAAACCCCAAAAGGGATCAGATATAGAAAGAGAGCTTAAAATGGTACAAAAGGAAAAAAACGGGTTTTACTGAACTGTTTAAAAAAACACAAAAAATCTAAAACAGTAGGAAAGATAGACTTAGCTTGGGGATTTTAAATTTAAAGAGCAAAAAACTTAGGATGTCATACCCACAGAAGAAGTAAAAAAGGGGGAACAAAAGGCCAACGGGGATATTGCAAGAAAACCCCAAAAATTTTTATTTTTACGCAAAATCCAAGTTTAAGAACTACCTTTTGAATTGGACCACTACTGAGAGGAGAACTCGTTTTACTAAACAAAGGAACAGGAAAAAAGAGGGGAAATCCTAAAAGAACAGTATGATTCGGTGTTCAGAAACCCCCATTTAAATGACAGCAAGGAAAAAAATCCCCAAAATTTTTTTCACTCCAGAAAAAGGGCCACAAAAGACCAACTAATTGAATTAGTACAAATCCCATTGTTTTTCAAAAAAAGAAAGGGAAAAAAATGCCCACCCCACTAAACACCGGGAAAAAATTTCAGGGAAATGCCAAATTTATAAGAATTTAAAAGTCCCAATAGAACTCCCCCTTTCATTTTTCTTCGGGGGGAAAAAAGGGGCTTAGTTCTGGGTGAAATACCGGAGTCCTTTTAAAGAGTCCCAAGACAAAGCCCCTTTAAAAACAAGGGGGTAGTAGAGCAGTAGCTAAAAATTACAGACCAGTAGCCCTAACCTCTCAATAATAAAATTTTTCCGAAAGAGTGATAAACGGAAGGTTACTTTTTTTCATGGAGCAGCAAACCAACATAACTGAACCAGCTTTGGTTTTTGAGCAAGACAAACATGTTTGTCACAGCTTGCTAAAACCATTATGACAGAATTACGGAGGCACGGAAGACACCAAAACGAATGTGATTTACCCCCAGTTTTTGAAAAATTTTCTTTTGAAAATGCGTAATGGGTGGGTTTTGCGCACAAAATAAAGGGGTTTTTGGGCTTTTGGGGAAGGGGGCAGATGGTTTTTCAGTTTTCAACATCCCAAAAACACAAAAAGTATTGGGAAACCCCGGGGCAAGATCCAGAAATCAGCCGAGGAAAAAAGTCTCCCCCAAAAGGGCACTGTCCGGGCCACCTTTTGCTGTTCCTCATCCTCAATAGAAGCATAACAAAAAAAAACCCAGCACATTTTTGTATCACATTTGCAGATGACATTTAAAAATAAGCATGAAATCATTGGGTTAGGGGGACACTGAAAAAGTAAAAAAAACATAAACGGGGTTTTTCCAGGGGGCAGTGGAAAAAACATAAACTTTCATTGGTGATAAGTTCCAGTGCTTAAGGGTATGGAAAGAATGAAAACTCAAAAGGGCACTATAAAACAAAACTCAAGGGGGGTCACCAAATAGAACGTAAGGAAATGAAAAAGGGACCTGGGAAATAATTATGTCAGCAGCCTTTTTTTTTTAAAAGACCATAACAAGACAAAAAATCAAAAAAGCCGGGAAATGAGGGGGGGTGGGTATTAGAATTTTAAAAAAACAAGGGAAAAAAATTTCCCGGGATGGTGAAACCTTAAAATCATTGTGTTTCCCTCACTTGGGAATTTTTGCCATGCTGACAAACCCTTTTCGGGGCCGGAAAAAATATCGGCTGGAACAAATACGAGATCTTTTTACAGTCCCCATTGAGCCTTTTTAAAGCCCTAAACTACGGGAAAAACGCCTGCAAGTCTTGAACATGTACCATTGCGCGGGGAGAGAGAGATACATGATAATTTTTAACCGGGGAAGGGTTTACTCAAGGGTTTGGGCCCCCCAAATTTGCACACTCCCCATAAAAAACATACTGGAGTGAGAGATATGGGAGGGAAGTGTAAAAAAACCCCCCGTGGGGGGGCGGGGTGCGGGGGGGGACGAAAAGGGGAACACTGTTTCAAACATCCGGGGTCCCAGACTTTTCAACATCTTACCAGAAGATTCAGAAACATGCTGGAACAAGCGTTGAAGCCTTCAAGAAGAAAAACTAGACAAGTTTTCACCAGGTGCCGATCAACCGGGGCTGTGATGGATATTTTGGGCAGCGGGGCCCTCCGAAAGAAACAGCCGGGTTTGACCGGGCCCGGCACCGGGACGACCCTTTGACCCGGGCCCGGGGCTCAGAGAGTAAAATTTTTACCTCGAAATTCTTCAAAGGAATATCAAAGGTACCCTTTGTTTTGTGGTGTATTTTAAAAGCCCTTTCCGACCTTTTTTTTTTGATGTTTAATATGTCAAATTCTAGGGGTTAAAGATCAAGCAGGGGGAAAAGGCGGGTTTAGGCTCACATGTGGGGAAAAATTTGGTCTGTGGGGTCAATGTGCACAGTTTTAAAAGAAATTTCCCCCCCACCCCAACCCCAATGCTTAATGAAAAAAAAAAAACTCCGCCCGTGTTTTTGGATTAAAACCCCAAAATTTGAGGTGTATTTTTTGTATAGTATTTTTGGTTGTATTTCCCGTTTTTTTTGGTCAAAAAATTTTTTATAGAAAAGGGAAAACATATTACAGAAATAGAGATGACTTTGATTGGGTTTTATGATGAAAAGGGGAAATTGAAATTGAGCTCAAAAAAATAGCTTTAAAAAAGATTTATTTTTGCCAAAAGTTTAAAAAGTAAAACCCAAAAGACTTTCCCCCGTTTTCCCGTAAAATGAAACCAAATAGCCCCTTCAAAAAATACGGTCACAAAAGAAAATTGATGTTTTTTTATACAATTATTTTTTAAAAATGCAAATAGTCTAAAAAACAGTAAATCTTCTATTTTTTTTTGTGAAAAAAAAATTTTAAATTAGAAAAAAAAGAGTAATTTTAAAAGGGGCCTGAAGACATGACTGATGAAAAGAGAAAATTTTTATTTTTGTGCCAGGAATGTTTTGTATTGTTTAAATTTGGAATTTGAAAAATTTGGGAACTTTTTTAAATTTTTCCCCGAAATTTTGGCCCCAAAATTAAACCCAAATTTCCCCGACCACTTTATTTGGGGATTGACATCGGTAAATGAGCAGTTTTTTGTACTCCCGTCAATTTGAACAAATGGGTTCTAAAAAAATTTGCTATGGGTTTGGTCACTGGAAAAAAATGGAATTGGGTGAAAAAAGGGCTCAAAAGGGGGGAATCGGGCCCAAAGCGTATACATGTATATCGCGAGTTTTCTAACTTGGGAGAGCAGAATTCCCCTAAGTTTTCCATCAAATTTCCCTACTTTTTTATGTCATACCTTTGGGGAAAAAATTTTCTACATTTCATAAGAAAAATTATAATATTTTTTTTTTTTTTTTTAAATATTTTTTCGACACGAAGGGGGACTTTAGGGTTTGGAGTCTTGGGCGGGCCCAAAAGGGGTTTAATACATTATACTCACTTATAAAAAATTTTAAAAAATTGCTGTGAATGTTGAAAAAATTTCAAAGTGTTTTAAAGGTTTTTATGTCATGAAATCTTTATCTTCTTCTTCCCTGTATTAAACCCTTTTAAACCGCCCTGAAAGATGCTTCTTCCTCCAAATTTAAAATTGGGGAAAGGGGGGGAAGATGATTGATGAAAACATTTTTTTTAATGCATAAAATAAAAAAAAAATCATTTATTTTTGTTTTTGACATAATTTACATTTTTAGAAAAAAAAAAAAAAGAAGGTATCTTTGTTTTTGAAACTGAACAAGTTGTTTTTATGTGGGGTGTCTTTGGGGAATGATTTTTAGATTGCTTTTTTTTTTCGGGGTTAAAGGTTTGGTGTTAGAAATTTAAAATTTTTTGTATGTATTTTAAAAGGGAACTGGGAAAAAATTTTGTTGAAATTTTATTAAGTACTGTGTTTAAAATTTTAAATGTCTCTAGGAAGAAAATGTGTACCCCCAAAAGTTACCCTTTAACCCCATTTAAAATTTCCCTTGGGGGTGATAATAAGGGTTTGGGTTTCCCGTATGTTTAGGGTCAATCTACGGAGATTTTAAATATATTACGGGGTTCAAAAAATTAATAAAAAAAAGCTTTGATAGAAAAACAACTACAGGAAAAAAAAAACTGAGGTAGGGGAATAACCAAAATTATTCCTGCAATCCTACTACAGTGCTTTAATTTATAAGTCAATCAAAAAAATTTTTTTTTTGTTTTCGTCATTAACTTTGCAAATTTAAAGGTACAGGTTTTAAATTTTTATTTACCATGGGGGAAAAGTTTTGGGCTTTTTGGGTTTTGTCCTTTCTTGAAGAAATTTCTCACTTTGTGCAATTTTTTTTTTGTAAGGGGATATTAAGGGGTTTTTTGGTTTTGGGTTTCATTCTTTCTTTCATTAAAATATTTTGAAAAATCATTTTGTCAACACTCATAATCTGAGTAATATATTTCATTTATCACAAAAACTTTATTCTTTACATAGTTTGGGTTCCCTTCTTTTCATTAGCTTAAACTGTTTTTAAAATTTTTGAGTTAATATAATTTTGAACCATATCAAAACTATGTTTAAAAAAAAAATGCCCTAAAGTAGAAAAGCTTTTTTTTTCTAGTTTTCATGGGGCCCTGTGAGCTTTTGTCATAAAACTGTATGCGCACCCCAATTCCCTTTTTCTTCACAGTTCTTCTTTTGAGCGAATTAAAATTTATTGGGGGTGTTCTGATACAGCTAAAAGCTTACAAAATTCTGTCCTCAACCCTTTTAATAAAAAATTTAAAAATTTTTTCATTGAAAATTTGTCATATCATTTTTAGGCTTAAAAAACAAATTTCCCGTGCATTTCTTTCTGTTTAAAACCAAACAAAAATGAAAATGGATGTTTAAAAAAAGGGCACTTTCGACCTGCTCAAAATAACAATGACAGAGCAAATTTTAAAAATATTTTTTTTTTCCCGTTTTGTATGGTCACTTTCCATAATATATGCTAGAATAGTTTTTCATATATCCAATCATTGCTTTCTTCAATTCAGTTTCAAAAAAACTTTTTTTCGAGCTTGAATTTTCCACAAATTTAAAAGGATAATTTTTACCTTTGAAAACAATTTTCTTTTAAAATGAATATACTGGGAAATGGAGCTTACATTTGAATTTTTGTCCCAAAAAACATAAAACTAAAGCCCTTATGTAGTAAACCCCTCCCCCTTTAAAGGACCTCCATATAACAAAATTTAAAAAAATGCAAAGCAAAATCCTTGGGTTTGTTAAAAAACAATGAAAAATCCAATTTGGGGGACAATTTTTGTCTGTTTTTTGGGTAGCACAAAAAGGAAAACAATCTCCTCTACCCATCATTAAACCAAACCCCTTGTTTCACACTATTTGTGTTTATGTCGAGGTTTTTCAATGTACATTTTAAAGATACTAAGGTTTAAATGTTTTAAATTAAAGGGCCTGGGGGCCTTTATTTTTTTTTTTTTTTTTTTTTTTTTCAAAAAGTCGGGGCCCTCTCCCACCAGGCAAAGGGGGACCCCAAAAAAAAAAGAAAAAACCCCAAAAAAAAAAAAAAACTTTCATCATTTAATTTTAAAAACCCTTTTAACCCCCCCTGCCACATTATACTGTTTTTGGGAGAGGTGCCAGAATACAACAGTCCCGAAGCATAAAAAATTAAAAAAACACAAAATATCCCCCCAAACTGCCAATTTTCCCAAACCCCCCCCCTTTTAAAATGCAGGGATTGTACTTTCCCCTTTCCCGGACTTTTAAGTCCGAAATATGAAAAAAACCCGGGTTTTCCCCGAATCCCTTTACTAAATTTTTTACCCTGCTCACACTCCAACAGATCGTCAGGTCCCCCCAAAACCCTTCGTCTCCATTCAATCCAAACAACACGCCACGGGACGCTTGCTGGAAGTCCAAGCCAGCAAGCGTTTTCGTGGCGTGTTAGGGTAGGGTGAATGGAGACGAATTGGTTTCTTGGGGGCCTGACGAAACTGTTGGAAGGGGTGAGCAGGGGAAAATTTTATGGGAAAGGGGTTCAGGGGGGAAAAACCCGGGGATTTTCATATAGCCCGGGCTTGAGTCCTGGAAATGGGGAAATACAATCCTTTCACTTTAAAGGAGGGGTTTTTGGGGTATTGGGAGTTTGGAGGGAATGTTTTTGGGATCTTTTTTATGTTTATGCTTTTAGGGCTGTTTATTTTGGCCCTCTGCCCAAAAAAAGTGATAATGTGCGAAATGTGGGGGAAAATGTTGAAATTTATATGAAAATTTTCTTTTTGGGGAATTTTTTTTCTTTTTTTGGGGGGGGCCCCGCCTCGGTGGGAGGGCGGCCCCACTTGTTTAAAAAAAAAAAAAAAAAAAAAAAAAAAAAAAAAAAAAAATCTTTGCCCCATTCCTAAATACAGTTAACCTTGTTTTTAAAATGTAATTTAACCTAGTACGGGCAAATATTTTAAAAAAAACCTTAATATTAAAGATTGTTTAACTATTGTGAGCAATAAACGACATAAAGAACCCAAGGACTGAAAAAGGGGGGCACTGACCTTTGGAATTTTTAAAATAAAAAAGGATGAAAATTCCAATATTTACTTTGTCCCCCCTCCCCCTTGAAACCATTTTGGTGCTAAAGGTTGTTACACAAAAAGCATGTTGTACGTGCAATCTGTCTCCTGTAATCACTGCCATACCTAATTCCCCATTAGGCGTGCTCGGGGATCTTGCATTTTTTCAAAAGAACTCTTGTAAAAAGAGGGGGGAGTGAAGTGTGGCTGGGGGGTGGCAGTCCCGTGCTGGTGTGGTGGTGAAAGTAAGTAAGTTTATTCGATACATTATACACAATACAGTTACAAGTTATCAAAAACCTAAGGATGTGTAGGAACCCTAGTAAACCCCAAAAAAGTCAGACAGAGTGACTTGTTTCCATTGGGCCTTTTTTACCTTATTATAAAATTAAAGGATTTTTAAACTTTAGTGCGACTGTATGGTGGCGCTGCAGTGCTGCTGTAGTGGGGGCAGCTTTTAGGGTGGTTGTGGTGAAAAATCTGTGTTGCCTTCTGCTTGGTTGAATATTGAAACACATAAAAGTTTTTGTAGGTTTTGGAAAGGCATCTATCATGCTCGTTTGAAAATTCAAACCCCGTTTCCCATTTTAACCCTTGCAATTAAAAGTACTGACAGGATTGTGATTTAAAAAAAAAATGAAATGGTAGAGAATTTTTTTTCTAAAGGTAATGACACCAAAAATGTAAAATTTGATGGAAAATTTATGGAATTACGGAAGTGCAAAGTTGGTGGGTGGGATGCAATTTACATATTGGTGATTTCACTGACTTTAAGTCCAGTACTCAGTTCAACCCAGTTTCTAGCTATTTTGCTAGTATGCCTTCCATCAGTTTTAGCTATTTTGTTTTCTGTTTTATCGATTGAACATAAAACTGCCCATTCAACTATCAGAACTACCCTATAATGTGCAGAGTTGGTAATTTGGACAATTTTCAACAAAATTCAATAAATTTCACTTTAAAAATACTGTCCAAAATAAGCACTGTAGATATTCCACTCACTAAAGCAGTTTTTTATCTGTTCATTAATCATGTGCCCAAGCCTCTCCTATATTACACTTTCCCTTCATTTTGAATCCATCATGAGACCAAAAAAATCAAAATTTTGCCCTATTTCTCAAATAATAAAATATAACCAAGAATGATTGGTCATGGTATAAATTGTCCCAATAATTGAAGCAAACCTAGTAAAAACACAAAAGACAGATGGGGGGGGGGGGGGGGGGGAGGGGAGAAAGCAGGGAGGCCCTATCCTTCCTCAGAAAAATTTTCAAAAATATATTTCTGCCACTTTGAAACCTGTTTCAAGCTACTTCTGGTCTGAAACTGACTAAAATAATCTGTACTTTAGTAGTAGCCTCTTCAAGGGGGGCTCCTTGGCGTGGTGAAGAGGCTCTTGGTCTGAGGAATTAGCCCTGTCGGTCTTCTTCCTCAGACCGAACCTAATTACCCCCCATTCTCCCCTCCCCTATCCCATCCTCCCCTTTTTCCATTCCTCCTCCTCCTCCTCACCCCTCCCTTTTGCCCTTCCTCTTTTTAGCCTTCGTGATTTCTCCCACAGGCGCGCTAGTTCCTAGGTAGGGGAAAGGACACCGGGGTCCATCCCATTCCGTTGAGGTTTCTTGGCGGTGGCGTAGTTTGCCGTGGAATCTGGATTGCCTAGGGATGTCCCGATCCCTCTCCGGTATCCCGGAGTGGCTTTGGGTGTCTTTTGGGCGACGGGTGTATCTCTGGAAGCCACCTTTCGGATTCCGGGGGTGGTGGCTGAAGGAGGTATGCTTTGTGGCGGATATCCGGCCGCCCTCTCTTTTGTCCACCGAGGTAGCTCGGCAGATGTGAGGTTGCTATCCCAGATTGCTGGTTTACTGGCATGAAGGGTAGGGTATGGCACGGGTTCCATGCTGCATCTGCGCTACTAGCGGTGTGTCGAGTCCTCTTGGGCGCGGAGGGGGATTTCCGGCCCTTTCATTCCTCCTGGGAACTATTCCTCCCCGCTCCCCCCTTTTTTTATTCTTTTTTTTATTTTTATTTTCTTTTCTTCTTTCTTTTTTTTTCTTAAAAACAAAAAGCAAAGGAGTAACCTAACCATGGCAGCCCTAGTCCATGAAACCACTACCCCCGGGCCCCTTCTTGATACCGCACCCCATTCTGACCCTGCCTTGTGTTTAGACCACTCTTCGGACACTCCTGATGCCCCTGTACCTCTTGCTGGTGCTGTTCCTCATCCCCGCTTCAGGTACGGGGCTTCGACTGACTCCTTCGATTTGTCTGAACTCCGCTCTCCTTTGACTATGCTTCCGGCTTCTCCCTCTACGGTACGGCAATTTTCGAATCGCCCACCCATTTCCTGCCGGACCAACTCCGGTCCTACTCCTAAACGCCAACGTCAATCTCCTGATGATGCTCCGTCGTTACCTTCCCATTCTACTCGGAAACGACCGACACGTCAAGCACTCCCTCTCCACGCTCAGTTTCGGACCACACAATGGACTAAATTCTTTACTTTAAGACCAACTTCTTCTTCTGCCTACCTTTCTGACCATAGTATTGCCAAAGCGCTCCTGCGTCATGTTGGCAGAGATATTTCATTTCACGCTCTCAAGAGCGGTACACGCATCGTCACTGTCCAGAATGCTACCCAAGCTCATGATCTTTCTCTCCTTTCGAATATCGATACTACTCCTATCACTATTGAAAAACATCTTTCTCTCAATTCTTGTAGTGTACTGTCGTTCTGCCCCATACCATAGTCCAACAGAATTTCCAGTCATGTGGCAATGACATTTTTGAACAGCTGGAACTCCAGGATCTCCCAATCCTCAAAGTAGACACTTATGTCCTTCCTGCCCGGGGCGGAGACGTTACCCTTGCAATGTGGCTCGTTTAACTTTTGACAGCCGAGAACTCCCGTCCTCTGTATATGTCGCGGGACATCGGTTACAAGTTCGAAAGGTGATACCTACACCGCAACAATGTAGAAATTGCTGGCGTTTTGGTCACCCAGCGAAATATTGCAGATCTAATGGCCGAATGCCCAGTCTGTGGTGCCGACAACCATTCTAATACATCTTGCAGTCAACTCCATCTTGCCTTAATTGTAATGAAGCTCACCCTTCGTACTCCCGCCGTTGCCAGGTCTACTTAAATGAACGTGAAATCCGTTGCCTCAAGAGGCAGAAGGTCTCCCTTATGCTATGGCAGTTACTCATCTCCGCCTCCAAGGGAGACTACCCCGTGTTTCTTATTCTCGTGTTTCCAAACGTCCCCCACTTCTGGGGTCCCATCTTCTGCAGCCTCCTCTGTTGTTACCCCTCCCATAGCCACTACGGCATCTAATCCTTTTGCTGTCCTTGGCTCTGACGTCCCGACTACAACTCAGTCTGTTCTCACATCTTCGCGTCCTTCCTCACAAGCCCCAGTATCGACAAGACCTCGTACGACACCTAATACCAATGCCCCTCTACTCAGAAGTCCAAAAAATCCACATTGCTCAAATCTTCTTTGCCCCTTCCTTCCCTTCTTCCACCTCCACACGTTACCTTTCCAGTCTCTGTACCTAGTTCTTCCCCTCTCTCTGGCTCTATTACAAGTGTGGAGATTCACCCTCCTCCTCGTACTATGCCTTCCACCCCCGTCCCCTCCCAAGTTTCTCCCTCTTCTGTCACCTCCCAGGTTTCTACCTCTTCTGTCCCCCCCCACACTTCATCTCCAGTCCCTTACACTTTTCCCTCCCCCTCTACTTTGGTACAGTCCATTACTGTCCAATCTTTACTCACCCTCCTCCTCCTATCTCCAATATGGTTTCCCATACATCTTTGAATTCAGAAAACACTTGAAGCCATTTCAGAATATTTTGCAGAGACTAAACCTTCAATGGACACTGATTCACTTCCTGTTCCTTCTCTTCCCTCTCCTCCATCTTCACAACCCCATTCTTCGCAACGCTCCGTTCCTTCGCTACTTGAACATCTTCCAATTGCCACCACACGTTGACTTTTCTAACCCCTCTAGTCCGTAGGTGCCTTTACCTACAGATTCCTGATAATTTTCTTCATCGCCAATCATGGCTTATTTACAGTGGAATATCCGCGGCCTCAGGGGTAATCGGGGTGAGCTTCAGATGTTGCTTTCCAGGTTTTCCCCTGTTGGTGCTTGCTTACAAGAACCAAAATTACCTCGGCTGTTTTCCAACCTATCTCAGGCTATAATTTATTGTATTCTTCGGATCCTTTCTCAGATGGGACCTTTAATGAAAGTGCCCTTCTTCTACGCAATGATATTCCGTACTGTCAACTATTTGTCCATACTCGCTGCATTACACTGCAGCCCGTATCCACTTGAATAAGTGGTTTACAATATGTTCTTTATATCTCTCTCCTTCTCGAGCATTTTCTATCCCAGACTTTGCCTTTCTTGTTTCATCCTTACCACCACCACTTCTGTTACTTGGTGATTTTAATGCCCACCATTTCCTCTGGGGGGGGTCTCATTGTGACTCACGTGGCATTCAGTTGGAGGCTTTTCTTGCCTCTCACCCCCTCCATGTTTTAAATCGGGTACTCCCACCCATTTTGATCTCGTACTCATACTCTCTCTTGCATCGATCTATCAGTCTGCTCTTCCTCCACTGCACTAGACTTCACCTGGTCTGTTCTAACCAGACTTACATGACAGCGATCATTTTCCGATCATTCTTACTTCTCCTTCCTATTCACCACCTTCCGTAGCCCTCGCTGGCAATTTGATCGGGCAAATTGGGATCTTTACTCACACCTCACTGCTTTTAGTGAGGTTCCTTCTTCATCCTCCATTGATGAGCTCCTACACATCTTCTCGACATCAGTTTATACCGCAGCTTCTCATTCTATACCCCAAACCTCAGGCAGGCATTCTCAGAAGTGCGTGCCTTGGTGGTCTCTGCTTGTGCTCGTGCAGTACGTTTTGAAACGTTGCTGCATGGGGCAGGTACCGGTACAATAGAACCGCTGAGAGACTTGTTGATTTTAAGCAGAAGCGTGCGATCGTCGCCGTGTCATCCGTGAAGCTAAACGCACTTGTTGGCGAGACTATGTTTCCACCATCACCTCTGCTTCTTCTATGGTGCAGTCTGGAAAAAAGTGAGGAAATTGAGTGGTAAATACTCTCCTGACCCGGCTCCTGTTCTACGGGTCACTGGTGTTGATATAGCAAACCCTCTCGACGTTGCCATTGAACTTGGCACACATCTGGTCCGTATTTCCCGAGGGCTCCATCTATGCCCTCGTTTCTTTCCTCAAAGTCTGCCAGAGAGTTAGTACCCTTGGACTTTTCTTCTCTCGGAGAAGAACAGTATAATGTGCCTTTTACACTTCAAGAACTGGAGGCAACGCTCTCTCAGCTTGCCAATCATCGGCAGCTGGGCCTGATGACATTCATATTCGTATGTTACAACATTTACATCGGTCAGCCCTTGTAGTCCTCTTACACCTCTTCAATCTTATTTGGGCACAAGGAGTTCTTCCCAGCTGTGGAAATCTGCCATTGTTCTCCCTTTCCGCAAACCGGGTACTACAGGACATGATGCCTCCCACTATCGCCCCATCGCTCTTACAAGTGCAGTTTGCAAAGTGATGGAACGCCTCGTAAATCGACGTTTAATGTGGTATTTAGAGACTCACAACAGTCTCTCCGCTAGTCAATATGGCTTTCGTAAGGGTCGTTCTACCATAGACCCCTTACTACGCTTGGATACGTATGTTCGTAATGCCTTTGCGAATAATCACTCAGTTATTGCCATATTTTTGACCTTGAGAAGGCATATGACACAACTTGGAGGTATAATATTTTGGCCCAGGCCCATTCCTTAGGCCTCCGAGGCAATCTACCATCCTTCCTTAAGAACTTTTTAACTGACAGACATTTCCGTGTTCGAGTCAATAATGTTCTTTCCCCGGACTTCGTCCAAGCTGAAGGTTGTCCCTCAGGGTGTGTTCTAAGCACAACACTTTTTCTCCTTGCTATAAATGATTTGGCCTCTGTTCTTCCACCCATATTTGGTCATCACTCTATGTTGATGACTTCGCTATTGCTTGTGCAGGCGCTGACTGTCACCTTATTGCAGTTTCTCTCCAGCATGCGGTCGACCGTGTTTCCACTTGGGCCACCACACATGGGTTTAAATTTTCAGTACCAAAACTCACCAAATTACTTCACTAGACGCTCTGTTATCTCCGATCATCCTTTGTATCTCTATGGCTCCCGTATCCCCGAACGTGATACAGTCAGGTTTCTAGGCCTTCTCTTTGACCGTCGGTTAACTGGAAACCTCACATTACCTCTCTGAAGGCAACTTGTCACAGCCGGCTAAACTTCTTAAAACCCTTGCTCATCTTTCCTGGGGAGCTGATCGTCGAACTCTGCTTCGCCTACATTCAGCCCTCGTTTTATCGAAACTCGATTATGGTGACAGATTTATTCCGCGGCCTCTCCTGCTACTCTCTCTAGCCTTAACTCTATCCATCACCAAGGCTTACGTTTGTGCCTGGTGCTTTTCGCTCTTCCCCTGTTGAGAGCCCTATATCAGAAGCAAATGTTCCATCCTTGTCTGATCGCCGTGATGCCCATTGCCTTCGTTACTATGTACGCTCTCACGTATCTACACAATCCTTCCATTTATAGAATGGTCACCGATATTAGTAGACATTCTTTATTCGTTCGCCGCCCCTGTTTGCTCCGTCCCTTTTCTCTTCGCCTACATTCACTCTTGTCTTCCCTTCAGTTACCACCTTTATATGTTCATGTAGCATCTCACTTTTCCCTGCCCCCTGGGAAGTTCCAGCTGTTCGGGTCTGTTCTTTCTCACTCCCTTGCTCGAAAGCTCAACTGCCTACGGTGGCTTCCCGCTCTCTTTTTCTTGATCACTTCCACTCCATTCTCATGCCACGCTGTGTACACAGATGGCTCTAAGTCTTCAGACGGCGTCGGATTCGCAGCAGTGTTTCCGGACAGCGTCGTACGAGGGCATTTACTATCTTCAGCTAGCATTTTACTGCTGAACTGTATGCCATTCTTGCAGCACTTATTCGTATTGCATCTATGCCTGTGTCATCATTTGTAGTAGTCTCAGACTCCCTTAGTGCTCTACAGGCTATACGAAAATTTGATACATCTCATCCCCTAGTTCTCCGTATCCAACTTTGGCTACGCCGTATCTCTACCAAACATAAAGATATTGTTTTTTTGTTGGGTCCCTGGTCATGTCGACGTACAGGGCAATGAACAGGCAGACACTGCTGCACGGTCAGCAGTATATGACCTACCAATTTCCTATCGAGGTGTTCCATTTCTGGACTATTTTGCTGCAATAAGCTACCCACCTTCGCACCCGTTGGCAACAACGTTGGTCAACTCTGCTCGGTAACAAACTTCATTCTATTAAACCGAGCATAGGTTACTGGCCGTCTTCTTGTCATCAGTGCCGAAGTTGGGAGACCACTCTCTCCCGCCTTCGCATTGGCCACACTCGTCTTACTCATGGGTATCTCATGGAGAGGCACCCTGTTCCTCTCTGTGAGCAGTGTCAAGTTCCAGTATCGATTAGCCACATTCTGTTAGACTGCCCTCTCTATCAACGAGCACGCAGAATTTACCTCCAACGTCGTCTTCGTTCTACTACTCTCTCTTTACCTTCCCTTCTTGCTGATGGACCCTCCTTTAATCCTGACTCTCTCATTGACTTCTTGACAACGACCGATTTACTCCACAAACTCTGATGATACTTTTCGCACTCCCCTCAGCCCTTTCTGGTTCAGTCTCTTGCTGCCCTTTACCCTTTCACCATCCACTGCCCCGCTGTTATCCGTAACCTGTTGCTCATCCATCTCCCTTTTGCCACCTGATGCCCTCACTTCCTTCCTGCCCTGCAGCGCTGTATAGTCCTTGTGGCTTAGCGCTTCTTTTTGATTATAATAATAATAATGTACTTTAGTAGTATGTTTTCCATTCTGTTAATTGATACCAAAAAACAGCCAGTAAAACCAGAAAACCATACTAGAAGATGCCTCAGATTCACCACTGTAAATCAATAACAAGTTTAGAGGAGCATTTTTCTCATCATGTAAGGCATGGGGCAGGATTATTTTTTATGTATATTATGCTTGCTCATTGCACAGACCCATTCTCTCATGTTTAGGTCAAAATTTACCACTCACAGCTTATTTGAGGGAGCTGAGTTCTAGATGTAGATCTGTGTGAGCAACTCTGGTGTCCACTGACACATATCTATGTGAAAGTCAGTGAAAGGGTTAACTTCCATAACAGATTTATCAGAAATGATGCTAGTTATTAATTACATGCAGAAGACAAAAAATTTCATACTAATTTTGCTCAAACCATACCACAGGTGGGGCTTGAACTCTCAGTTAGTGAGTCGTAAACTACAGACTGACGCATTAGCCACTGGGCCAGCTAGCTACAATAAGATTCATCCAACTAGGTATATTTATACACCATAGGAAGGTTAGCATAGGCACCACTGTGACCACAAATGCAAGTTTTCACCCTTTTAGCCCACATCATCATTTTCACTGTTTTCTTCCTCTTAACTTGTTCTTAACATTTCTTGAGTGTCCTCCATTGACAGCATATTGTCTTGTTATGCAAATAGTTTGTTTTTCTACATTTGCCTCATATTCTTGAAATCCTTTTCCCAAAGTTGATGTGCCATTCTCACAATTCTTTCTCACTCACATTAGAAAAAAACTATCGAACTCATTCACTATCTCTGGTAACAACTTCCAGCAAGCAATGAGTGTGGATTCCTTCACCACATTCATTTCTTCTTTGATGTAGATGATGCTGTCTATAATACAATTGTACCCCCGTATCTGCAGGGATAACGTTCCAATATTTATTAACCATCGGCTGTTTCCCACCAAGGCAGGGTGGCCCAAAAAGAAAAACTTTCATCATTCACTCGATCACTTTCTTGCCAGAGGTGCATTTACACTACAGTTATAAAACTGCAACATTACACCCCCCTTTAGAGTGCATACACTGTTGTACTTCCCATCTCCAGAACTCTAGTCCGGCCTTCCAGTTTCCCCAAACTCTTCCGAAATTACCTGTCACACTCCCAAAAACCCCGC
>NC_069401.1:7078220-7168220 GCF_026875155.1 Cherax quadricarinatus
CGACCCTTTTTAAAAAAAAAAAAAAAATACAGAGGACCATCCACTCTGTGGGTCTGGTTTCCACAGTTTCAGTTATCTGTGGTTTACCATGGTCCAAAAATTACCCTTAATTTTGCTTAATAATGACACCAAAGTGCAAAAGTAGTGATAGTGACAGTTCTTCAAAGCCTAAGAGAAGCCACGAAGTGCTAATTCTCGGCATATTGTGATAATTTATCAATTAAACTTTATCGTAAATACGTATGTATGTAAGCAAACAATACTTAAATATAGGGTTCGCTACTATCCACGTTTTGGGTATCCGCGTTAGGTCTTGGAACGTATCCCCAGCAGATATGGGGGACTACTGTATTGTCTCACTCAGTTCACTACATAATTTCAAATTCAGGCATGGAATTAGAAAATTGTTATTAGCAGTGAGAAAAATGGTCTGTTGACACATACTGAAATAATGTACGAGATGCTGTGCAGCAGAAAAGAATTCAAGCAATGGAGAAAAGCACAGGTATGAGGAGGATGGAGCTATGAAGCTCAAGTTACCATACTTTGTTATGGAACTCCGAGCCTAACTTACAGCTACAAAAGCCAATATTTACACATTCTCACAAGCAGACAAAACCTTAAGGAATGAATTCACCGACTAAGCTGGACTTTGGTCATGGTAGTGTTTATTCTTTTCTGCCATGCAATGCCTTATACACAGTACTAACAGAAATATTTTCAGTGATTTAGTGAAACATGATACACAAGATCATAGTGACAACCACTCACAAGTAATCCAGTCAAATCTACCAACATTACATTAATGTTGCTGCATCAAAGTGTAATGAACAAAGGGTGAGAAAAACCACATGGAGACACAATGAAGAATAATTGTATGCATATTTCAACCTCCAAATAAAGAGGACCACAGCTGGAGGTCAAAATATAAAGACAACTATTTTTCCTTGTTTTTGTCTTCATATGGGTTTTTCTCTTCTACCAGCAGTACACTGACTCCTGCACCACTGAAATTTCTATTAAAAACTATATACTATCTACAACTGGGAGCAAGGGGGTAGTAATCCCTCCTTTATGAATTATTAAAGTTAAAAAAAAAAAAATTCGTTTTTCTTTTTAGGTCACTCTGCCTTGGTAAGACATGGCCGGTTTTTTGAAAAAAAAAAAAAAAATATTTACAACTGCCATGCCCTTCAAATATGGAACAAAGCATGATTTTGGTAAGTACAGACAAGCCTCATTTAATACTGAGTCAGTTCTCAAAAAGGCAAATTTCAGAGGTAACTCTGAAAGAGGTTCCCTTTCCACTTGAACTATATCTCAAAAAAATCATAAGTAGTTCCATATACATAATTGTTGTGCATATTTTGAATAAAAATGTATACTGTATGTTATAAAACATTTAATTAATACTCACCCAAAATGCGTTGATATCTTGCATTTCATGTCATAGCGTTGAAAGGTGAAGATTTGGAGTTAGTTGGTGGGTGTGAGAGTGACAAATTCATCCGCCTTTTCGTCTGCTGATGAAGTTGAAGGAGGACTCCTGTTTGGAGTTGCATGACTTGTAGAGGGGTGTTGAGATGAATCAACCTCTTCATCTGAGGTATCTGAAGGATGACGACTCCTGTTTGGAGTTGCACGACTTGTAGAGAGGAGGCTGGCAGTGGAATACTTATCTACTGATGTTTCTAATGCTCAGGCTTCCTTTTTTCTGTAAATTCTCATGTAACACTGAATTGATTGCTGAAACTCCTCAGTGACTCTACAGCTATGTGATCAATTTAGATCAAATTCTGTAAAGGATGCCATGGCCAACTCTATGATCTTGATAACCTCTTGACAGCCTCAGCATAATAAATTTGATGAGAGGAAGTCTAATTTCAGAATTAGCCACATTTAGTGATTATGCTCCCTCATACTGAAACTGCATCATCTTCCAATTAAAATGGTCTTCTCCACCTCCATGCAACATCTCCAAAGTAGCCTCATTAATTTCTTCTAGCCCAATTTGTCTCGAGATCAACAATCTTTCTCATCATTTCTGAAACTACATCAAAGCCACTGAAGTCATGTACACATTCAGGCCAGAGATTTCTCCATGCAGTATTCAACGTGATCTCTTTCCATGATGATGTAACCTTACCAGGAATCTTTTAATGTTGACTTAGCCGGATTTTGTTCATAAATGAGTCTATAGCATTTCGATCCAGTAGTCGAACTAAGGATAAAATGTTCTGTACAGAAACTCAGCTTTAACTAGTTTTAAAATATCACCCAAACAAACACCATAGTCCGAAAAATGCTTGCTTTGGTGATGCTACTTTACAGTTTGTTCCACTCATCTACAACTCTACTGCCAAACCAATGCTTTCCTATATCCCTTGTTTTATGGTAATGTGAACTATATTATTCATCCTTCCCTCATTTGCAACAGCCAGGCAAAATATATATAGTAAACCATTCTTCCAACATAGTTATTCAAGCTGTCTTCTTTGTGCACAATATTACAGACAAGCTATTTTTGGTGTTTATGCATGGAATACTAACTAGGACTTAAACTTAAAATCTTCAGCTGCATTGCCCATTTAAGAAGCTTTAGGAGATCCTTTTAACCTGGAAACACTTTTCAAAGCAGTGGATAAAATGGCTCTTTCTGGTATTTTCCAAAAAACTCAATTTCATCAGAATTAAAGACCTGTTCAGATGTGTGCTTTCCTTCCTTAATCTTATTAATATGGCTTCATTGCAAGCAATTGCAGCCTTACCATATATTGTAACAGTATTCATTTGGATATGCTGCTTAAATCTGTAAAACCACCTTGAACTAGCACTGTTGAACTCCCACCATGTTTTTATTTTTTTTTAAATTACTCTGCAAACAATTTGCCATCTCCATAATTCTCTACCTATTCCCTAGGATGTACTTCAGGTTATGTACCTTGATCCAAACACTTAACAGTTCCTCCATACTATCCAGTAAATTATGTAACATTAATATAGAAGTAGTTCTTGGTATAGCAGATTTAGCACAGGCTAGAATTTTATCCCTTTTGGACATGAACTGTGGCTACAATTGTTGAAGCAAAACCAGGGGCTTAAGTGGTTTTAAAGCCTTTTTCTCTACCTTCAAAGGGGCATATAAAATAAATTTGTTCTCTAAAGAACCGGCAATGGTTTTTTGTACTTTTGCACTACTACTTCTTTAACACTCAATAAATATTTGGAACTCATCCTAAATGCTGCTATATGTAAGCTAACTTTGAAATTGGCAGGTCACATGGTGCACACACAATGCCACCAAATGAGGCAAATTGTATAACCCAAGGCTCACTATGTAGTGAGCCATAACCTTCCCTTTGCTTAATTTCTACCATCAGAGCCCACTGCTGCAATATCCCACTTTCCACTCCTAATCTCTTCCCAGCTGCAAGCTACCCCATCCCGTGTGCTATTGACAAGTATTTTAGACAAGACAAGGTGAAATTATTCAAAAAACTTGATTCATACAAAATTGTATATGTAAGCCATGTGAAATTACGCTTACCCATTGGAAGAGAAATAAGAAAGGAAGAAAGCAAATCTATAGCTATCTATTTGTAGCTACAGAAGTGAAGATAAGCCTGTAGTGTCCTAGCTACAGCATTTAATCCATTATACAACTTTTTTTTTTTAAATTTCCAGTGGTTGTAGCACTTACTATTTCCTCTTGTAATCCATGTCATTATTCTACCTCTCTATGAAGAGCTGTCTAATATTCTTTTGGTACATCTTCTTCCTTAAAGAATAAAAAGGCACAATACCATGAAGAGCTGTCTAATATTCTTTTGGTACATCTTCTTTCTTAAAGAATAAAAAGGCATAATACCATGACTGGAACAATACACAAATAACCCACACATAAGAGAAAACATGTGATAATTTTTGACCATTAACTAGTCACAAAAATAAAACATTTATATATATTTGGGGCACTAGCGGTAAGAACGTATATACGTATACGTTTGGACCGTTTACGGGTTAAGAACTAAAGAATCAAAAAGTAAGTGTTCAAGAATGAAAACATTCAGTATTAGCAGAGGCAGGTTTGATGGGTATGAGACGAGTCATAAAAAGAATAACCTTAATAAAATTGGCAAGGTAGCCAGTGTTGACACATAAGCAGCAATTAATTTTCAGAATATGTTCCTGAAATCAATAAAAGGTGGCTACACTTCAAATGTTTACTACTGATGAATCTTATATTAGAAGAAAATCCCAGAAAAAATCTTTATATCTGCTGAAAAGAAGCATTTTCAAGATTTTAAGACTTCTAGGGAGTGTCTTGTGCTCCTGGACATTTTAAGTCTAAGTTAGTTAATCATTCTGAAACAGCAATTTTGTAGTGTTCTGGTGCTCAAACTAGAAAGCCTGGGTAACCAAGAATATCTGAAGATTGGTTTACTAAGTATTTCTCTATAACTGTTGCAACATACTGTGTCAAAAGCATCACTGCCTACTGAATAATTTTATAGGTCATTTAATTACTTTGATATTTCAAAATTTATTTGGGTCAAGTTAATCCTCAAAACATGTTTTTGTTGATTCCACCAATGGATGAAAATTTTCTAGCCTCATTTATGCTTTATTATACAGAACTAGACAATTTCTGTCTCAGTTTATCACCAGATAGACCCACTGAGCAAATATTAAAGAAATTCTGGCAAAGTTACACCATCACAGAAGTAATTTGCAACAGCAGTAACTCATGGAAAGAAGTAACATTTGCTACAATGCGATGAGAATGGGGTAATGACATCAGTAGTTTCAATGAAGCTTCAACAATTATGATCAATACCAATCAGCTTTCACAGAACTTCTGTTGAGCAATTTCACAAGAGGCAGGTATTGCTTTAGCAGCCTGTGATCGGACAGTACACTTCATTCTCGTTCATACTGAAGGTAGCTACTCAGTGGAAAGGCCTTTATTGTATGCCTGCAACACTTCCTCTAGTGGCGAGTTGAAAGCCACTGTAGCTGCAGTACAAACAAGAATGAGGTGCACTGCTAGATAAAAAGGCTGTTGAAGGAACATCTGCCATTTATGAAATCACTCAACAGAGGTTATTAGAGACTGTCACAGAAGTAATAATAACAATCTTTACAAAATGAGGCAACCATACATTCAGCTGTTGGAGTTGCTGAGGGATTTAACAGCAATCTTCTCTACTCCATGAAGCTGAATAGAGGACAAAACAAAAAAAAGGGGGGCAAGCTTTACAAACATCAGTAGAGTATTTTTCCTTCAAGTTTGGTAGTCACACACCAGAACAGGAGCTCTCGTCCTTCAGCTTCATCATCAGATGAAGAGGTGGCTGATTCCCCCATCTCCCACCAACCTACTAACACCAAACCCTATCACCTTTCAACACCAAAATACAATATGCTGCATTCTGATGAATATTTGGCAAGTGTAAAACTCTTATTTATAATACTGTATACTGCATTTGTAATTGAATGTAGGGCCATATATTTTTCTGCTCAAACTAGTACACCTATATGTTTCCCCACCTTAAATCTTGGCTTTCAAGAATATACCACCAAAGTTCAGCGAGGTTTGCCTGTTACATGCAAATTAATTACATAATATTAAGTAACATTTTTCATCTACTCAAATGAACTCAAGGAATAATCACACCAGTACTCATCACAAACTTCAGTTACTGAGAGAGGATTAGTAACAAAAAAAAAAAAAAAAAAAAAAAAAAAAAAAAAAAAAAAAAAAAAGGCACTCCAGAGATTGGGAAAAGAGAGGTGGACATTACAGGTACTGATAAGAGGGAGGGAGGGAGAGAGAGGGCCTGGGAAAGAGGATGATTCAGGGGTTAAAAGTCAATAAATATGCAACCACTTACTGGATAACTAACTGTCGAACTAGTGCATCTGAAGAAATTGCTTCTGTGTAAAATTATACAAAAATATCCTCACACAGGCAGAAATTTCTACACAGAAGAATGACATGTCTATTAAGATTCATTCTAAGACAATTACTTTAAAGGTTTACAAGAATAACTACAGCAACTATGGACAATTCCGCTTATATTTGTGAATTATAAGCTCAAGCTAACCTGGCAAAGCTCTTGTATGCTGCAGACATTGGGTTGATTACACAGAGGAACACGGTCGCGTGCTAAGTGACTCATGATGAACTTGTGCAGACGATCTTTCACCTGTGACATTGATCGTAACTGCCAAAACAAAAATAAGGAATAATGATTATTTTTTAATTATTATGGATAGTCAGTGATAATTTACGAACAATAAAAATCATATACAGTTTATCTATCCACTAGAGTATATGTAACATTTATCCATCAAGGATTACAATTTCATCTTTCTTTCTGTCTCAATTATTATGGGATCTTTTACTTATGTGCTCCTTTTCCAGGACTGCTAAGTAAAAAAGTAATCAAGGAAGATGCTGTATGAACTTAAGAACTGCAATACTAAGTGTGGAATATTTGTGAATTAAGCTGATAAAATTTAATACATTATAAAAAGTGTACATTTTTTATATCTCTTTCTGCTATGGAGTTCTGAAAGGCCCGGTAAGAATTACTGTACATATGCACCTGGAAAAGTGAAAAGTATACAGGATAGAGAGAAATTTTGGGAGATGTTAAGTGAGTGCATGGGAGTTTTGAACCAAGTGAGGGTACTCGTGGTGGAGACCTAACCGCTAAAGTGGGTAAAAACTATTGTAGAGGGAGTAGTAGGTAAGTTTGGGGTGCCAGGGGGAAACTGAAAATGGAGAGCCTTTAATTGAATTATGTATAGAAAGAGGTTTGATAATAAGTAACAAAAATTTTAAGAAAAAGAGGATAAATAAGTATACAAGATACAATATAGCACATAATGAAAGTAGCTTGTTAGATTATGTAATGGTGGATAAAAGGTTGATGGGTAGACTTCAGGATGTGCATGTTTATAAAGGGGCAACAGATACTATATCGGATCATTATTTACTTGTAGCTACAGTTAGGGTAAGAGGTAGATGGAGTAAAAAGAAAATGGCAACAGCAAATAAGAGAGAGGCGAAAGTGTTTAAATTAACAGAGGAGGAAGTTAGTGTAAGATATAAGCAACTATTCCTAGGTAGTAGGCTGGTAGACAGCAACCGCCCAGGGGAGGGACTACCGTCCTGCCAATGTGAGTGAAAGACGAAAGCCCGTAATTGTTTTTTCATGATGGTAGGATTGCTGGTGTCCTTTTTTCTGTTTCATAAACATGCAAGATTTCAGGTACGTCTTGTTACTTCTACTTACACTTAGGTCACACTGCACATACATGTACAAGCATATATATACATACCCCTCTGGGTTTTCTTCTATTTTCTTTCCAGTTCTTGTTCTTGTCTTTTTTTTTTTTTTCAACAAGTCGGCCGTCTCCTACCGAGGCAGGGTGACTCAAAAAGAAAGAAAATCTCCAAAAAGAAAATACTTTCATCATCATTCAACACTTTCACCTCACTTGCACATAATCACTGTTTTTGCAGAGGTGCTCAGAACACAACAGTTTAGAAGCATATACATATAAAGATACACAACATATCCCTCCAAACTGCTAATATCCCGAACCCCTCCTTTAGAGTGCAGGCATTGTACTTCCCATTTCCAGGACTCAAGTCTGGCTATATAAAAATACTAACCGGTTTCCCTGAATCCCTTCACTAAATATTACCCTGCTCACATTCCAACAGATCGTCAGGTCCCAAATACCATTCGTCTCCATTCACTCCTATCGAACATGCTCATGCACGCCTGCTGGAAGTCCAAGCCCCTCGCCCACAAAACCTCCCTTACCCCTTCCTTCCAACCTTTTCAAGGACGACCCCTGCCCCGCCTTCCTTCTCCTACAGATTTAAATGCTCTCCATGTCATTCTACTTTGATCCATTCTCTCTAAATGACCAAACCATCCAACAACCTCTCTTCAGCCCTCTGACTAATACTTTTATTAACTCCACATCTTCTCCTAATTTCCACTACTCCGAATTTTCTGCATAATATTTACACCACACATTGCCCTTAGACAGGACATCTCCACTGCCTCCAACCGCCCTCCTCGCTGCTGCATTCACAACCCAAGCTTCACACCCATATGAGAGTGTTGGTACTACTATACTTTCATACATTCCTTCTTTGCCTCCATAGATAACGTTTTTTGACTCCACATATACCTCAACGCACCACTCACCTTTTTTCCCTCATCAATTCTATGATTAACCTCATCCTTCATAAACCCACCCGCCGACACGTCAACTCCCAAATATCGAAAACATTCACTTCTTCCATACTCCTCCTCCCCAATTTGATATCCAATTTTTCTTTATCTAAATCATTTGATACCCTCATCACCTTACTCTTTTCTATGTTCACTTTCGACTTTCTACCTTTACACACACACTCCCAAACTCATCCACTAACCTTTGCAATTTTTCTTTAGAATCTCCCATAAGCACAGTATCATCAGCAAAAAGTAACTGTGTCAATTCCCATTTTGTATTTGATTCCCCATAATTTATCCCACCCCTCTCCCAAACACCCTAGCATTTACTTCTTTTGTCAGCATAGTTGCTGATCCCTGTATTCCCAGTATTATATAGCATAGCATATTAGTATCATCCCTGTGCTTTAGACACGAGATCCCTCGTAGGCCTGTGGCTTGGTGTGACGTCACGGGTTGCTCACGAGGAGGCCCATTCCTCTGTCCCGCTCTCACTCGGCGGCAGACCTACAAGACGTGAACAGGCTTGGCACCGGGCTCCATCTCTCATCTCAGTCTGACAATATATTTACCATCCTACAAGTGTGTCTACTTTCAACCTACGATATCTCCATTCAAGAACCCTTTACGATAAATGGTGCCAGCGGTGAGCCTGTAATTCTGACGATTACAGCGATTTCTGGAGATAAAATTGTCGACCAGCAAGACGGCCATTTCGTGTGACCAGTAGGCCTACCGACTACCGAGATTCACCCAGCCAGCTACCTCAAGCCAGCTACTCTACCAGCTTCTACATTATTCACTGGTCAGTCTCTTTGTATTAGTGTTTCCTGCTTTTTTGCATTACTCCCGAGGGGTTGACCCGAGTTTGCAAAATAAGCCAGCTTCCAGTCTGTGGTGGGGGAGTCAGAACACCCGAGCCCAGTCAAGCCTAGCACTCCATCCAATTATTTTGCCTGCCAAGCCAGCTTCCACCCCTGCTGTGCTCATCGTGTGAGTTATCAAGCTATTCTGTGTGAAGGGTTAAGATAAGCCAGCTAGCAACTAACCCAGGTGTCTTACCCCAGTATCAGGCAAGCCACGTGACTAGTCTTCATCGCTTGTGATTCAAGTTCCAAGCATTCTGAGTGCTCCTTGTCATCCTTGTGGTGTTGTAGTATTTCGTGGGTTTCTTCTAAGCCAGCCGGCTTAGAATTATCTTTGCGGCAGTGTGGGTTTTCTCAGTGAGGCTTACGACGTTCAACCCATAAGCCCAGCCACTCACGATCACGTGTGTCGCACCATTGCCGGTCTCAGACGCCTTGCTCAGCCATTACCCACAAACCCAACTAAAGTCGGCCATTACAACTCATCTACCTCATCAGTGTTTTGGTGCACTGCTAAGGGTTGTAGCACCATATTTTAAGGACCACATAGGGGGTCAAGAGCTAGAGTGTGTCGCGCCATCTTTAAAAGCCTCCTATGTGTTGTCTCTCGCCGATTTAAGCGCAATTCTACGATCATCTGTGCAGAGGACAGCAGCAAGACGATATAAACAATCCATCAGTCTCATTTTTCAAGTGTTACAGCGATAATATTTTTTTTTAGAGACATTTGCGAGTGTTGAGACATTTCTTTTGTGTTCCCAGTGAATTTTTCTCTTAGTGACATTCAGTGACTCTTGATCAGACTCAGTGTTTATCATGTACTGATTGCATTAATTTCTTTTAATCTCCTTAATTCAGTGTTAATTTTCGTGCATTATTTTATATCTGTTGTGTTGTGTATCTTTTTATACACTTGAAGTAAGTACTTAGTGTTTCCTTTGTTGTGTGTGCAACATATGAGCAATATAGAACTTGTGTTTAAACTTCAGAATTCCAGTGAATTAACTCAGTAAATTTTTCACCTCATATTCTGCATCACAAATCAGTGTTGTCTGTTATTTTTTTTTCTTCCTAGCAATTGTGTATTTTTTGTTTTGTTCCCTGTGTGTTGAACATTCTTGTGTTCATATTCTTTCCATTTAGCCAGTGTCTAATTTGTCTTATTTCCACAGACAATAGTGCCATTTTTTAAAAGACCCAGCAAGAGCTCATATTTACAAAATTTTTCACACATCGTTTCATTGCAAGAAAATTCTAGTATTGTGTTTATGTTGATGTGTTCTGCATCACTGTAAGTGTTCAACCCTCTGTTTTGTTATGTATTTTTTGCATCTATTATTTTTTTTCATATTTTATTGAACAAATTCACTCTTAGTGCAATTTTTAAGTTCTCCTTTTAAAGTAAATTGTTCTTTTGCTTGTTGTTTAAGTGCAGTTAAGAGTTAAAGTGTTCATTCCTTGATATATTTCTTTTCTTGTGTGTTATAATTTTTATTATTGCACATAGACTCATTTTGCAATAATTCTTGTGCAAATATTGTGTTGCTATTAAAGTTTTCTTGCAGAAAATTTTATGCAGTGTTGTGCAATACAGTTTATTACAGTGCAGTTTCTTATGCTCTGTTCTGTGCATAGTATTTTATTCTGTCTGTCATTTTAATTTTTAATTTCAGTGAATTGTGTGTTTGTTTTAATTTTTGCACAAGTTTATTGAGTCCATTTTATCATTTTTGTGTATTTCCTTGTTGCATTGAAAGTAAAGACAACTCACTGTGCCATTTATTCAATTTAAAGTAAAAGTTGAGCATATTAGATTTGAGCAAAGTACAAGTTCTCTTGATTTTCAGTGTTTGTTAAGTTGCATATTATTCTTGTGTGAGTTCTTTGCTTACTGTGTAACTTGTCAATTTTTAATTACTTATGCAGAATAGTTAAGCATTTTCTTCCATTTAAGCTTATTGTGTCATCTTCTCTCCATTTTTCTTGACTTATGCCCTCAGTATTTTCACTGAGAAGATGTCCCAGTCACTTTTGAACGTTCACTTAGTGTATCATTCCAGTCAAAGTCAATATGAATCAGTCCACAGTACCAACATTCCTTACTGACTGAAAGACAATCCTAGCCCTTGAGCAATGTGTTTGTTCTCACAGCTTGTATCTGAGATTTGTTAAAGTGCTGCGAAATGTGAAGTTCAGATTAAGTTCCTATAGATCCGTGAATTACTTATTAACGTAGCCGAGCGGTCAGGCACTAGTAATTCTGTCATTCCCATCTGTGTTCCACCTATACCTTCAGACTTGCAGGATAGTGTTCCGTTGCCTCAAGTGTCCGGGGACACTCAGACTGCCTTGAGTGCACAGCCTATCCCTGCAATGACTGCTATTCGAGTAGTAGTTTCTCCACAGGGGATGCCTTGTCAGAAAACGATTACTTGCAACTAGTAATGCCATCTCTTGTTGATGTGACATGCTGTCTGCAGAAAGACGTCTCTGTTACAGCTAGTGTTCTCACTAGAGTGTCTGTTGTTGTTCCTAATGTTCCAGATGGTGATCCCATCCTAGTTGACAGTAATCAGTGCATTGTAAGAAGTTATTTCTCGAATAACTTTCACATGTTAACGTTTGTAAGTGTAGTTTCTTTATAGCTGATACCTCGTATCACTGTGTGCGACTCAGATTGAATATCAGCATTGTTCACCGTGTTCATTTTCTTTTCTCCTGTGTTTGCAGTTTGAGATAGTAGATTCGTTCTCCCTTGCTCATATTGCGTGTTATAGCGTTAATTTTTTCAACCGGGGGGAGTCATCCACTCCACCGAGTTTGTTCTTTCCTCCAGTAAGGAAGAACTTGTTACCTTTATTCCAGAACAAACAGCCTACTGGAAGGTTAGCCAGATGGACCTTGACTATCCAAGAGTTCAATCCCACTTTTGAAAATTTACCTGGCAAGTCAAATGTAGTCGCAGATGCTTTATCGCGACAGGTTAGTGTAGTTACTGCAGATCCTCCAATTACTGTCGAGGTTGTCAGAAATTCCCAAAGAACCGATCCCTGTGTGTTCTGGTGTGATTCGATTCCTGCTCCAGGAAGAGCTTATTCTTACTGTGAAGCCACCAGTACTCATTAGTGACTTATGAGCCAAGAATTACTGTATCGAATAGTCGAGTTGAGTACTCCTAGCAGACGAGTTAGTAATTCCACAGTCACTAGTGATTGTACCTGTATCTTGTAGATACTCCTTCAGATCTCTCTCAGTCAAGGCATGTGTTAGCCATTGCAGAGGAATTCAATCCTCCCAGAGATGATAACCATTCTGCATACGTAAACCTTACCCTCGCAGAATTGGGTTTAAGTGTAAACAGCCTGCATAATTAGATGTCCGAGATGAATGAATTTGTCAGCTGTGTGTTTTGTTATTAGCTGATCAGTTTGTCAGAAATTTACGTGTTCACGTTCCCTCCGTGTTCTGAGAATTAGCAGTCTAGATTTGAGTGCACCGAATCTGCCTTTCTGTTAAACACTTCTTTGTATATAATTGTTCTTCCTCAGAATCCGTAGAGTGCATGAATACAGATCGATCGATCAATTCCATCCATATTGTATAGTGATTTGTTCTTATAGTTTGTAATGATTACGTTAACACCCATTACGTCAAAATCATGTTGTACCATCCATTAGTTCTAAGTTATATATGAATTTGTTGTTGTATAGAATCAGCCCAGATCCGCCTGCCTGTTCAGCCTATAGTATAGTAGTGTATGTCGGGACGACATACGTAGCATGACCGAGCTGTCAGCATAGTTGCTGATCCCTGTATTCCCAGTATTATATAGCATAGCATATTAGTATCATCCCTGTGCTTTAGACACGAGATCCCTCGTAGGCCTGTGGCTTGGTGTGACGTCACGGGTTGCTCACGAGGAGGCCCATTCCTCTGTCCCGCTCTCACTCGGCGGCAGACCTACAAGACGTGAACAGGCTTGGCACCGGGCTCCATCTCTCATCTCAGTCTGACAATATATTTACCATCCTACAAGTGTGTCTACTTTCAACCTACGATATCTCCATTCAAGAACCCTTACGATACTTTTATAACCCCATCTATAAATATATTACACAACCATGGTGACATTACACATCCCTGTCTAAGACCTACTTTTACCGGGAAGTAGTCTCCCTCTCTTCTACACACCCTAACCTGAGCCTCACTATCCTCATAAAAACTCTTTACAGCATTTAGTAACTTACCACCTATTCCATATACTTGCAACATCTGCCACATTGCTCCCCTATCCACTCTATCATATTTTTTTTTTTTTTTTTTGTTGTTTCAACAAGTCGGTCGTCTCCCACCGAGGCAGGGTGACCCAAAAAAGAAAGAAAATCCCCAAAAAGAAAATACTTTCATCATCATTCAACACTTTCACCACACTCCACACATTATCACTGCTTTTGCAGAGGTGCTCAGAATACAACAGTTTAGAAGCATATACGTATAAAGATACACAACATATCCTCCAAACTGCCATATCCCAAACCACTCCTTTAAAGTGCAGGCAATTGTACTTCCCATTTCCAGGACTCAAGTCCGACTATATGAAAATAACCGGTTTCCCCTGAATCCCTTCACTAAATATTACCCTGCTCACACTCTAACAGATCGTCAGGTCCCAAGTATCATTTGTCTCCATTCACTCCTATCTAACACGCTCATGCACGCTTGCTGGAAGTCCAAGCCCCTCACCCACAAAACCTCCTTTACCCCCTCTTTCCAACCCTTTCGAGGACGACCCCTACCCCTCTTTCCTTCCCTATAGATTTATATGCTTTCCATGTCATTCTACTTTGATCCATTCTCTCTAAATGACCAAACCACCTCAACAACCCCTCTTCTGCCCTCTGACTAATGCTTTTATTAACTCCACACCTTCTCCTAATTTCCACACTCCTGATTTTCTGCATAATATTTACACCACACATTGCCCTTAGACAGGACATCTCCACTGCCTCCAACCGTCTCCTCGCTGCTGCATTTACCACCCAAGCTTTACATCCATATAAGAGTGTTGGTACTACTATACTTTCATACATTCCCTTCTTTGCCTCCATAGATAACGTTTTTTGACTCCACATATACCTCAACGCACCACTCACCTTTTTTCCCTCATCAATTCTATGATTAACCTCATCCTTCATAAATCCATCCGCCGACACGTCAACTCCCAAGTATCTGAAAACATTCACTTCTTCCATACTCCTTCTCCCCAATTTGATATCCAATTTTTCATTATCTAAATCATTTGATACCCTCTATCATATGCCTTTTCTAAATCCATAAATGCAATAAAAACTTCCCTACATTTATCTAATACTGTTCACATATATGCTTCAATGTAAACACTTGATCTACACATCCCCTACCCACTCTGAAACCTCCTTGCTCATCCGTAATCCTACATTCTGTCTTACCTCTAATTCTTTCAATAATAACCCTACCGTACACTTTTCCTGGTATACTCGGTAAACTTATTCTTGTCTATTTCCTCCTATCTCATGGAAAAGTGGATCAGAATTATTTTTTTTTATTATCACACTGGCCGATTCCCACCAAGGCAGGGTGGACCGAAAAAGAAAAACTTTCACCATCATTCACTCCATCACTGTCTTGCAAGAAGGGTGCTTTACACTACAGTTTTTAAACTGCAACATTAACACCCCTCCTTCAGAGTGCATGCACTGTACTTCCCATCTCCAGGACTCAAGTCCGGCCTGCCGGTTTCCCTGAACCCCTTCATAAATGTTACTTTGCTCACACTCCAACAGCACGTCAAGTATTAAAAACCATTGTCTCCATTCACTCCTGTCAAACACGCTCACGCATGCCTGCTGGAAGTCCAAGCCCCTCGCACACAAAACCTCCTTTACTCCCTCCCTCCAACCTTTCCTAGGCCGACCCCTACCCCGCCTTCCTTCCACTACAGACTGATACACTCTTGAAGTCACTCTGTTTCGCTCCATTCTCTCTACATGTCCGAACCACCTCAACAACCCTTCCTCAGCCCTCTGATAACAGTTTTGGTAATCCACACCTCCTCCTAACTTCCAAACTACGAATTCTCTGCATTATATTCACACCACACATTGCCTCAGACATGACATCTCCACTGCCTCCAGCCTTCTCCTTGCTGCTACATTCATCACCCATGCTTCACACCCATATAAGAGCGTTGGTAAAACTATACTCTCATACATTCCCCTCTTTGCCTCCAAGGACAAAGTTCTTTGTCTCCACAGACTCCTAAGTGCACCACTCACCCTTTTCCCCTCATCAATTCTATGATTCACCTCATCTTTCATAGACCCATCTACTGACACGTCCACTCCCAAATATCTGAATACATTCGCCTCCTCCATACTCTCTCCCTTCAATCTGATATCCAATCTTTCATCACTTAATCTTTTTGTTATCCTCATAACCTTACTCTTTCCTGTATTCACTTTTAATTTTCTTCTTTTGCACACCCTACCAAATTCATCCACCAATCTCTGCAACTTCTCTTCAGAATCCCCCAAGAGCACAGTGTCATCAGCAAAGAGCAACTGTGACAACTCCCACTTTATGTGTGATTCTTTATCTTTTAACTCCACGCCTCTTGCCAAGACCCTTGCATTTACTTCTCTTACAACCCCATCTATAAATATATTAAACAACCACGGTGATATCAGAATTCTTCCTCCGTAAACCATACGTGTTGTAAGAGGCGACTAAAATGCCAGGAGCAAGGGGCTAGTAACCCCTTCTCCTGTATAATTACTTTCGTTTTTTACTTTGGGCCACTCCCCTCGGTGGGATATGGCCGGTGTGTTGAAAGAATAAGCAACTATTGTGAGAAAGTTTGCGCTAATGAGAGTAAAAGGTAGTGTGGGGGGTTGAAGAGGGGTGGGACATTTTAAAAAGACTGTTTTAGAATGTGGGGCAGAAGTTTGCGGTTATAGGAGGGTAGGTGAAGTAGGAAAAGAGGAGCGATTGGTAGAATGATGAGGAAAAAGGGTGTGATAAAAGAGAAAAAGTCACATATGAAAGATTTATAAGAGAGGTGATATAAGAAGGATGGAGTATGGAGTATATGGAGAGTAAAAAGAGAGGTGAAGAGGGGGTGAGGAATGCAAAAGGGGAGCAAATGATAAAGTGGGTGAGGCACTGTCAACAAATTCTGCTGAAAATGAGAAAATTTTTTGGAGATAAATAGGCTAAAAAACCTAGGGGAAAGAATGGATTTGTCAGTTTACAAACAGTGTAAGGAAATTAGTAGATGGGGACTGGAGGTATTGGGAAGATGGGAGAATATTTTGAGAACTGATAAATGTTATAAAGAGAGGAAGGCAGTAATTTCATGCATTGGCCAGGGAGGTATAACATCTTTTTTGGAGTGAAGAAAGCAGGATGTAATGTGTGGGAATGCAAGACGCATTAGGTAGAATGAAAGGGGTAAAGCAGCTTTGGGAAATGATGGGGGTCATGACAAAAATGCTAAAAGGGGAAATATAGTTTTTTGGGGTGGTTTGTACTTTTGTTCAATAACTGTATGAGAGAAGGAAAGGTACCTATGGATTGGCAGAGAGCATGTATAATACTTTATATAAAAAGGAAAGGGGGACAAAAGAGATAGTAAAAATTATAGGGGAATAAATTTACTGAGTTCCCCATGGGGAATGGAACAGAATCTTCCTCTGAAGCCTGCTTGTCAAAGAGGGAACTAAAATGCCCGGGGCAAGGGACTAATAACCTCTTTTTCCTGTAACATTTAAAAAAGTTAAAAAGAGAAAGTTTTGTTTTTTTCTTTTTGGGCCCCCTGCTTCAGGGGGTATGGCCGGTTTTTTGAAAGTATAGTTTTCTGAATATACTGAGTAAAATGTATGAAGGGGGATTACTGAAAGAACTGAGGGAAACAGAGAGGAGGATTGCAGATTAACCTGTAAATAGCTTGGTCCAATAAAGCTAGGGATCTTACCTTGGTCAAACCCGTGTAAAAAAAAAAAAAAAAAAAAAAAAAAAGCGAGAGAAAGAGAGAGAGAGAATTACGAACACTTCAGTCGACTCGACCTATTTCAAAATCAGCTTGTGCAACTTCTATCCACCTACACAACTACTTGTTGATCCAAGGAATTTGAGCTACCCTCCCCAACCTGTTTCTCAAGTGCTGTGTAACCTCTACAGGTTTAGCACTTGTTATACTATTCCATATGTTGCACAAAATCTACACAACTATTCTTGTTGTCACAGCTGTTTGTTACACAACTGATCCTTGTTACACAACTATTCCTATACATACAACTATTTTACACAACTGTTTCTGTTATACGCTGTTTGCTAACAACAACTGTTCTTGTTTATACAACTATCATTACAACAACAGTTCTATGTTACACAATCATTCATGTTACACAACATTCACTGTTCTTTTCACACAACTGCTTTTGATACACTATTATTCTTGTTACACAATTATTCTTATTACACAACTGTTCATGTTACACAACTTTCACTGTTTTTGTTACACAACTTTACACAAATAACTCACACTTAGGAGACTGAATCTTATGAAGTTCTGATCTGACTTGGACCGATAACTTGTCACACAGAAGCGTGAAGGGAAAGGAGCAAGAATGTATATGAGAGGAGGGACAGGACTGAAAAATGAGAGAAGGGAGATGTATTACTGTAGTAGTAGCAGTAGTAATACAACAGTGATAGAGGTGGCAATAAGAAGGTAGTAGTAATTAAAAGGGGCTGAGAATGGCGTGTTAGAAAAGAGATAGTAGTAGTAATAGTAAAGTTAGTCTAAAGGAACAAAAAAAACAGAGGAGAACTGCAGAAGAACTAGGGCACAATCCCTGTGGGACAAAACCCCCACAGAACAGAACCCACCTAGGCAGGAAACATTAAAGACAATGAAAATATAGGAAAGTCGTGTATAAAGAATGTTTCAACGAGACGGAAGGAATTGAGAATACAGGAAAGGTCAAAAGGTAGAGAGAGGAGAAAACACAGATTAGGTTATGCCACAAATGTTCTGAAGTTTGAAGCATTTGATAATGCAATGAGAAAGAAAGGCAACATCAAAGACAAGCCATGACTAAGATCAAATTAGAAATGCTAAGTGACTGTGAATTGCTGTCTGTTGAAGCATCCCTCATGCACATCTTGCCTATATTGTCAGTGCCTTTCCTGTCTTCTCATTAAGGCATTCCTTATACACATTTTTCTTATATTTTTGCTGCCCATTTCCAGGATTCAAGTGCAGTTATATAAAAATAACCGGTTTCCCTGAATCCTTTCAACTAAAATATTACCCTGCTCACATTCATCCAACACTCGTCAGGGAGTCCCAAATACCATTCGTCTCCATTCACTCCTACCTAACACGCTCATGCACGCTTGCTGGAAGTACAAGCCCCTCACCCACAAAACCTTCTTTACCCCCTGCCTCCAACCTTTTCGAGGACAACCCCTACCCCCGCCTTCTTCTCCTTCAGATTAATATGCTCTCCATGTCATTTCTTTGATCCATTCTCCTCAAATGACAAACCACCTCAACAACCCCTCTTCAGCCCTCTGACTAATACATTTATGTAACTCCACACCTCCTAATTTCTACACTCCGAATTTTCTGCATAATATTTACACCACCACATTGACCTTAGACAGGAACATCTCACACTGCCTCCAACCGTCTCCTCACTGCAGCATTTACAAACCCCAAGCTTCTCACCCATTAAGAGTGTTGTACTACTATACCTTTCATACATTCCCTCTTTGCCTCCATAGATAACCGTTTTTGACTCAACATATACCTCACGCACCACTCACTTTTTTCCCTCATCAATCTATGATAACCTCATCCTTCATAAATCCATCCGCCGACACGTCAACGATCTCCCAAGTATCTGAAAACATTCAACTTCTTCCATACTCCTCCTCCCCCAAATTTGATATCCAATTTTTCATTATCTAAATCATTTGATACCCTCGATCACCTTACTCTTTTCTATGTTCCTTTCAACTTTCTAACCTTTACACACATTCTAAACTCCATCCACTACCCCTTTGCAATTTTTCTTTACGAATCTCCCATAATGCAACAGAAATCATCAGCAAAAAGTAACTGTGTCAATTCCCATTTGAATTTGATCCCCATATTTAATTCCCAACCCCGCTCCCAACACCCTAAGCATTTACTTCTTTTACAACCCCAATCATAAATATATTAAACAACCATGGTGGACATTACACATCCCTGTCTAAGACCTACTTTTACGGAAGTATTCTCCCCTTCTCTTCTACACACCCTAAACCTGAGCCTCACTATCCTCATAAAATCTCTTTACAGCATTTAGTAACTTACACATATTTCCATATACTTTCAACATCTGCCACATTGCTCCTCTATCAACAACTCTATCACATACCTTCCTCTAAATCCAAATGCAATAAAAACCTCCCTACCTTATCTAAATACTGTTCACATATATGCTCAATGTAAACTCTTGATCTTACACATCCCCTAACCACTCTGAAGCCGTCCCGCTCAGCCGCAATCCTACATTCTGTCTACCTCAAATTCTTTCATATTTAACCCTACCGTATACTTTTCCTGATATACTCAGTAAACTTATTCCCTATATTTTTACAATCTCTTTTGTCCCCTTTCCCTTTATATAAGGGACCTATACAAGCTCTCGCAATCCAAGGTACCTTCCCCTCTTTCATACATTTATTAAACAAAGTACCAACCACTCCAACACTATATCCCCCCTCCCCCTGCTTTTTAAACATTTCTGTCAATGAACCCAACAGGTTCCAGCCTGCTTTGACCTACTTTCATCTACGTAATTCCTCATGTACCTCCACCACACTTACATTCTGCTCTCGTCACTCTAAAAGATGGTATACCTCCTGCCCGTGCATGAAATTACCGCCCTCCCTTTCTTTTCTTCCTCAACATTTAAAAGTTCCTCAAAATATTCTCGCCATCTACATAATACCTCCCCTCTCCCCACTACTAACTCCCCTACTCTGTTTTTAACTGACCAAATCCATACTTTTCCCCTAGGCTTTCTAACTTGTTTAACTCACTCCAAATTTTTCCTTAATTTTCATTAAATTTCCTTGACAAGAGCCTCTCCCACCTCTTTCATCTGCTCTCCTTTGCACTCTCTCACCACTCTCTTCCCTTCTTTTACTCTCCACATACTCTGCTCTTCTTATAACACTTCTGCGTTGTAAAACCTCTCGTAAGCTACCTTTTTCTCTTTTATCACACCCTTTACTCACCATTCCACTATCAACTCCTCTTTCCTCCTGCCCCACCCTCCTATAACCACAAACTTCTGCCCACATTCTATACTGCATTTTTAAAACTATTCCAACCCTCTTCAACCCCCCCAACTATCATCTTATGCACTACCCACCTTTCTCCAATAGTCCGCTTATACTCGCCCGATTAAGTAAAAGGTTGGATGCGAAAAGTGGTCATAAATTAACATGTAGAACCTGGAGAAGAGAGGAAAGGCAGAGAGAGAAGAGAGATTTTGGGAGATGTTAGTGAATGTATAGGAGCCTATGAACCAAGGTGCGAGATGGTAATGTGGTAGGGGACCTGAATGCTCAAGTAGGGAAAACTTTTAGAAGAGGTTGTGGTAGGTAATTGGGGTGCCGGTGTAAAATGATAATGGAGCCCATTGATGAACTTTGTAAATAGAAAGGGGTTAGTTATAGGTAATACCTATTTTTAAAAAAGAGGATAAATAAGTATACAAGGATAAGATGTAGGGCGAAATACAGTAGTTTGTTGGATTATGTATTGGTAGATAAAAGACTGTTGAGTAGAACTTCCGGATGTAACATGTTCATAGAGGGGCCACAGATATATCAGATCACTTCTAGTTTGTAGCAACACTGAGAGTAAAAGGTAGATGGGATACAAGGAGAATAGAAGCATCGAGGGAAAGAGAGGTGAAGGTTTATAACTAAAAGAGGAGGCAGTTTTTAAGGTAAGAATTAAACAGCTAATGAGAGCATAGGCAATGGGTCAAGAGGTATGGGGTAGGTGTAAAAATGTAGTGTTAGAGTTTTCAGCAGAATTTGTGGTTACAGGAAAGTGGGTGCGGAGGGAAGAGAGCGATTTGGTGGAATCATGATGTAAAGAGAGTAGTAAGGGAGAAAAAGTTAGCGTATGAGATGTTTTTTATAACAAGTAGAATATGCAATGGGGAAGAGTATTGGAGAAAAAGAGAGCGGTTAAAGAGAGTGGTGAAGCAATGTAAAAAGAGAGCAAATGACAGATGTGGTGAGATGTTATCAAACAAATTTTTGTTGAAAATAAGAAAAAGTTTGGAGGAGATTAACAAGTTAAGGAAGCCCTAAGAGAACAAATTTGATTTGTCCAGTTACAAATAGAGAGGAGATTTTTATTAAATGGAAGTTAGAGGTATTGGGAAGATGTAGGAATATTTTGAGGAATTGTTAAATGTTGATGAAGATAGGAAGCTGTGATTTCGTGTATTAGGGGAGAGGAATAACATCTTGTAGGAGTGAGAATGAGCCAGTTTGTGAGTGTGGCGAAAGTTCGTGCGGCAGTAGTAAAGATGAAAGGGGTAAGGCACTGGAATTGATGGGAGAAAGATTAGAAATGTTAAAGCAGGGTGGGGATATAGTTTTTTGGAGTGTGTGGTGCAATTAATTAATACATGTATGGGAAGAAGGTAAGTACCTAGGGATTGGCAGAAAGCATGCATAGTTCCTTTTGTATAAAGGCAAAGGGGAAAAAGATAGTGCAAAAATTATAGGGGATAAGTCTGTTGAAGTATACCTGGTAAAGTGTATGGTAAGAGTAATATATTGAAAAGAATTAAGAGTAAGATGGAGAATAGGATAGCAGATAACAAGTAGGCTTTAGGAAAGGTAGGGGGTGTGTGGACCATGTTTTACAGTGAAACTTATAGCGAACAGTATTTAAATAAGCTAAAGAGGTCCTTTGTGCATTTAATGGATTTGAAAAGGTGTATGACAGGGTGGATAGGGGGGCAATGTGGCAGATGTTTTGCAGGTGTATGGTGTAGAGAGGTAGTTACTGAAAGCAGTGAAGAGTTTTTTACGAGGATAGTGAGGCTCAAGTTAGAGTATGGTAGGAAAGAGGGAAAATTATTTCCCAGTAAAAGTAGGCCTTTAGACAAGGATGTGTGATGTCACCTTGGTTGTTTAATATATTTATAAGATGGGGTTGTAAGAAAGTAAATGTTAGGGTCTGGCAAAGGCATGGAGTTAAAAGACAAAAGACTCACACATAAAGTGGGAGTTTGTCACAGTGCTCTTTGCTGATGACACTGTGCTCTGGAGATTCTAAGAGAAGTGCAGAATTGGTGGAATGAAAGTTTGTAGGGTGTGCAAAAGAAGAAAATTAAAAGTGAATACAGTAAAGTAAGGTTATGAGGATAACAAAAAGATTAGGTAATGAAAGATTGGATATCAGATTGGAGGTAGAGAGTATGGAGGAGGTGAATGTATTCAGATATTTTTGGAGTGGACGTGTCAGCGATGGGTCTATGAAAGATGAGGTGAAACACAGAATTGATGAGGGGAAAAGGGTGAGTGGTGCACTTAGGAGTCTGTGAGACGAAAGAACTTTGTTTCTTGGAGGCAAAGAGGGGAATGTATTGAGAGTATAGTGTTTTACCAACGCTCTTATATGTGTGAAGCATGGTGATGAATGTTGCAGCGAGAGAAGCTGGAGGCAGTGGAGATGTCATGTCAGAGGCAAGTGTGTGTGAATATAATGCAGAGAATTCGAGTTTTGGAATTTAGGAGAGGTGCTGGGATTACCAAAACCGTTGTCCAGAGGGCTGAGAAGGGTTTTTGAGTTGCTTCCGACATGTAGAGAGAATGGAGCAAAACAGAATGACCTTCAAGAGTGTATCAGTCTGTAGTGGAAGGAAGGCGGGGTAGGGTCAGCCTAGGAAAAGGTTGGAGGGAGCGGGTAAAGGAGGTTTTGTGTCGAGGGCTTGGCCTTCCAGCAGGCATGCTGTGAGACGTGTTTTGATAGAGTGAATGGAGACAAATGGTTTTTTAATACTTGAACCGTGCTGATGGAGTGTGAGCAAAGTAACATTTAGAAGGGTTCAGGGAAAATGGAAGGCTGGACTTTAGTCCTGAGATGGAATACAGTGCCCCTGCACTCTGAAGGAGGGGTGTTAATGTTGCAGTTTTTAAAAACGTAGGTAAAGCACCTCTGGCAAAGACAGGATTGGAAGTGAATGATGTGAAAGTTTTTCTTTTTTGGGCCACCCTGCCTCGGTGGGATACGGCCTGGTGTGTTGAAAGAAATGAAAGAAAAAAATATATATATATCTATATATATATATATATATATATATATATATATATATAATATATATATATAAATAATTTATATATATATATATAATATTATATATATGATGGTGGAATGATGAAGTAAAGAGTGTGATAAAGGGGGGGGGGGAGGAGAAAAAGTTAGCTTATGATGGTTTTTAACAAAGCAATTGTATAAGAAAAGCAGAGTAATATGGACGAGTAAAAAAGAAAGGTGAAGAGAGTGGTGAGAGAGTGCAAAAGGAGAGCAGATGATAGAGGGGAGAGCACTGTCAAGAAATTTAATGAAAATAAGAAAAAATTTGAGTGAATTAAACAAGTTAAGAAAGCCTAGGGAAAGTAATGGATTTGTCAGTTAAAAATAGAGTAGGGGAGTTAGTAGATTGGGAGATGGAGGTATTAGTAGATGGCGAGAATATTTTTGAGGACTTTAATTGTTTGAGGAAAAAGGAGGTGGTAACATGCACTGGTCAGGGAGGTATACCACTGTCAAGAATTTTAATGAAAACAAGAAAAAATTTTGGAGTGAATTAAACAAGTTTATAGAAAAGCCTAGGGAAAGTATGGATTTGTCAGTTACAAATAGAGTAGGGGAGTTAGTAATGGGGAGATGGAGGTAATTAGGTAGATGGCGAGAATAATTTTGGAGAACTTTAAATGTGAAGGAAGGAAAGGAGGTGGTAATTTCAATTTTCATGCACTGGTCAGGGAGGATATACCATCTTAAGGAGTGAAGAAGAGCAAATGTAAGTGTGGGGGAGTACGTGAGGCATTACGTAGAATGAAGATGGAGTAAAACAATCTGGAACGATGGGATCATGACAGAAATTTAAAAGCAGGGGGGGATATAGTGTTTGGAGTGGTTGGTACTTTTGTTTAATAAATGTATGAAAGAGGGGAAGGTACCTTATGGATTGGCGGAGAGCATGTAAAAGTCCGCCTTTATAATAAAGTGAAAGGGGACAAAAGAGATTTGTAAAAAATTATAGAGGATAAGTTTATAGAGTACACCAGAAAAAGTATGGTTAGGGTTATAAATGGGGAAAGAATTAGAGGTAAGACAGAATGTAGGATTGCGGATGAGCAAGGATTTTTCAGCGAGTGGGTAAGGGATGTGTAGATCAGTGGTTTACATTGATGCATAAATTGAAACAGTATTTAGATAAAGGTAGGTAAGTTTTTATTGCAATTAAGGATTTAGAAAAGACATATGATAGAGGGATAGGGGAGCAATGTGGCACGATGTTGCAAGTATATGGAATAGTTGGTAAGTTACTAAAAGCAGTAAAGAGTTTTTTAATGAGGATAGTGAGCTCAGGTTAGGGTGTGTAGAAGAGAGTGAGACTACTTCCCAGTAAAAAAGTAGGTTCTTAGACAAGGATGGTGTAAGTCACCCATGGTTGTTTAAACAACCCATTCAGGGTCCAAGGCCCAAATCTGAGTGGTGCCTCGCAGTGTCCAAGAATTTCATTTCAAAAAAAAATTTTTTTATTTTTTCTTATGAAATGGAGAGAATCTTTTTGTGAAGGTAATAAAACAAAAAGTACGAAATTTGATGAAAATTGACGAAATTCTTCTCTCGCGAATTTTGATGTGTCAGCGATATTTACGAATCGAGTGGTTTATGCCAACTTGACTCTCAATTTAGCCAATTACATTATTCCAGTGAACCAAATTCATAGCTATTTCACTAGTCTTTACCTCTATTCTATCGATAGAGCAACTAGAAATCACCAAGTCAACTGTTTTCAACTACAAATTAAAGTGATCGGAAGTGTTAATTTGGCAATTTAACACAAAGTTCAAATATCCCATTTCCAAATAGGTTGCCAGAATAACCAATGTAGTATTCCTGGAACTAAACTAACATTTCCTTCTGTTCATTAGTTACGTTTTGAAGCTTTACAAATAAATTCCCATTTTGTTTTTTATTCACATAATGAATTTTCATTCACACCAAAAAAATAGAAATTACTGTTTATGCAATACTGTATTAATTGTATACAATATCATCACCATATTTTGAATGCATATTAGACCCACCAGCTGGCGTGTATTAGACGTGTGAGGCGTTTGTTTACTCTTGAATATTGGCAAAAAAATTGACATTTCTGCTACTTCGAGCTCAGTATTCAAGCCATTTCCATTGTTAAACCAATCAGAAATCACCTTTATTTCTGTAACATGTCTTCCATTCGATCAAATGATACCATTAAAGTGCAAATAGAACTATAAAAAACGTATGAAAAAACACTGCAAAGTCACTGTTTTAATCGAAAAATCATGATTTCATTTTTTTTCTCTCATATACACATGCGTGCTGCAGGATCTATTTTTGGGTCACACATACCACAAAGATGTATTCTCTCATATCAGGCTCCAAATTACCACTCACAGTTTATCTGATGAGTCTGAGCTCATGACGTAATCTACGTTTGGACCCTGAACGTAAAGCCTTAGATCTATGGGACGGACCCCAAAGGGTTAATATATTTATAGATGAGGTTGTAAAAGAAGTAAATGCTAGGGTGTTTCGGGAGAGGGGTGGGATTAAATTATGGGGAATCAAATTCACAATGAATAAACAACAGTTTACTTTTGCTGATGATACTGTGGCTTATGGAGATTCCGAAAGAAAAATTGCAAAGGTTAGTGGATAGTTTGAGAATGTGTGTAAAGGTAGAAAGTTCAAAGTGAACAGAGGAAAAGAGTAAGGTGTTGAGGTATCAAATGATTTAGATAAAGAAAAAATTGATATCAAATTGGGGAGGAGGAGTATGGAAAGAAGTGAAATGATTTTTCAGATACTTGGGAGTTGACGTGTCGGCGGATGGATTTATAAGGATGAGGTTAACCATAGAATGTTTGAAGAGGGAAAAAAGGTGGTGGTGCATTGAGATATGTGGAGTCAAAAAACGTTTATCTATGGAGGCAAAGAAGGGAATGTATGAAAGTATAGTAGTACCAACACTCTTATATGGGTGTGAAGCTTGGGTATATATGCAGCAGCGAGGAGACGTTTGGAGCACTGGAGATTCCCTGTCTAAGGGCAATGTGTGTGTAAATATATTGCATGAAAATTCGAGTGTGGAAATTAGGAACGGTGTGGAGTTAATAAACAGCATTAGTCAAGGCTAGAGAGGGGTTTGTTGAGTTGGTTTTGGTCCATTTAGAGAGAATGATCAAAGTAGAATGACAAGGAAAGCATATAATTAAATAGGGGAATGAAGCGAGGTAGGGTAAGTCTTCGAAAGGTTGGAGACAGGGGTAAAGAGGTTTTGTGTGCAAGGGCTTGGACTTCCAGCAAGCGTGCGTGAGGCTTGTTAGATAGGGGTCAATGGAGACAATGGTACTTGGGACCTGACGATCTGTATGGAGTGGGAGCAGGGTAATATTTAGTGAAGGATTCCAGGGAAACCGGTTTATTTCATATAGTCGGACTGAGTCCCTGGAAAATGGAAGTACAATGCCTGCAATTTAAAGGAGGGGTTTGGGATAGTGGCAGTTGGAGGGATATGTTGGTATCTTTATACTTATATGCTTCTAAACTGTGTAAATTCTGAGCACCTCTGCAAAAGCAGTGAATAATGTGTATTGTGGTGAAAGTTTGAATGATGAAGAGAGTATTTCCCTTTTGGGGATTTACCCTTTCTTTTTTTGGTCACCCTGCCTCGGGGAGACAACCGACTTGTTTGAAACATATAATATATATATATGTACATGTTAATAGAGGGCCACATATAATCAGATCACTTTCTAGTTTGTAGCTACACTGAAGTAAAAGGTAGATGGATAAAAGGAAGAATAGAAGCATCCGGGGGGGAAGAGAGAGGAGAAGGTTTTATAAACTAAAAGAGGAGGCAGTTTAGGTAAGATATAAACAGCTAATGGAGGATAGATGGCTAATGAGAGCATAGCAATGGGGTCGAAGAGTTTGGGGTAGGTTTTAAAATGTAGTGTTTTAGAGTGTTCAGCAGAAAGTTTGATGGTACAGGAAAAGTGGTGCAGGAGGAAGAGGAGCGATTGTGAATGATGATGTAAAAAGAGAGTAGTAAGGGAGAAAAAGTACATATGAGAAGTTTTTACAAAGTAGAAGTGATGCAAGGAGGAAGAGTATATGGAGAAAAAGAGAGGAGTTAAAGAGTGTGAAAGCAATGTAAAAAGAGAGCAAATATAGAGTGGGTGAGATGTTATCAACAAATTTTGTTGAAAATAAGACAAAGTTTGGAGTTGAGATTAACAAGTTAAGATAGCCTAGAAACAAATGGATTTGTCAGTTAAAATAGGAGAGGAGAGTTATTAAATGGAGAGTTAGAGTATTGGGAAGAGGAAGGAATATTTTGAGGAATTGTTAAATGTTGATGAAGATAGGGAATCTTGTGATTTCGTGTATAGGGCAAGGAGGAATAACATATTGTAGGTGTGAGGAAGAGCCAGTTGTGAGTGTGTGGGAATTTCGTGAGGCAGTAGTAAAATGAAAGGGGTGTAAGGCAGCCGGATTGATGGGAAAAAGATAGAAATGTTAAAAGCAGGTGGGGATATAGTATTGGAGATGGTTGGTGCAATTGTTTTAATAAATGTATGGAAGAGTGTAAGGTAACCTAGGGATTGGCAGAAGCATTCATAGTTCCTTAGTATAAAGGCAAAGGGGATAAAAGAGAGTGCAAAATTATAGGGGATAGGTCTGTTGAGTGTACCTGGTAAAGTGTAAAGGTAGAGTTATTAATTGAAAGAAATAATAGTAAGACGGAGAATAGGATAGCAGAAGAACAAGGAGGCTTTTAGGAAAGGAAGGGGTGTGTGGACCAGGTGTTTACAGTGAAACATCTATGAACAGAATTTAGATAAGGCTAAGAGGTCTTTGTGGCATTTATAGAGGGAAAAAAAGAAAGGATTTGGAAAAGGCGTATGACAGGAGTGGATAGGGGGCAAAGTGGCCAGAAGTTGCAGTGTATGGTGTAGGAGGTAGGTTACTGAAGCAGTGAAGAAGTTTTTTTAACGAGATAGTGAGGCTCAAGTTAGAGTATGTAGGAAAGAGGAAATTTTTCCCAGTAAAAGAATGCCTTAGACAAGGATGTGTGATGTCACCGTGGTTGTTAATATATTTATAGATGGGGGTTTGGTTGTAAGATAAGTAAATGCGAGGGTCCTTGGCAAGAGCGTGGAGTTAAAAGATAAAGAATCACACACAAATGGGAGTTGTCACAGCTGCTCTTTGCTGATGACACTGTGCTCTTGGGAGATTCTGGTAAGAGAAAGTTGCAGAGATTGGTGGATGAATTTGGTAGGTGTGCAAAAGAAGAAAACTAAAGGTGAAATACAGGAAAGAGTAAGGTTATGAGGATAACAAAAGAGTAGGTGATGTAAGATTGGAATTATCAATTGGAGGGAGAGAGTTATGGAGAGTAACGTATTCAGATATTGGGAGTGGACATGACAGCGGATGGTCTATGAAAGATGAGGTGAATCAGAGAATGATTGAGGGAAAAAGAGTGAGTGGTGCACTTAGGAGTCTGTGGAACAAAGAACTTTGTCCTTGGAGCAAAGAGGGAATGTATGAGATAAAGTTTTTACCACGCTCTCATATGGGTGTGAAGCGTGTGATGAAATGTTGCAGCAGGAGAAGGCTGGAGCAGTGAGATGTCATTTCTGAGGGCAATGTGTGGTGTGAATATAATGCAAGAGAATTGCGAAGTTTGGAAGTTAGGAGGAGATAGCGGGATAACCAAAACTGTTGTCCAGAGGGCTGAGGAAGGGATGTTGAGGTGGATCGGACATGTAGAGAGAAATGGAGCGAAACGAATGACTTCAAGAGTGTATCAGTCTGTAGTGGAAGGAAGGCGGGTAGGGGTCGGCCTAGGAAGGGTTGGAGTGAGGGGGTAAAGGAGGTTTTGTGTGCGAGGGGCTGGACGTCCAGCAGCATGCTTGAGCGTGTTTTGATAGGTAGTGAATGGAGACAAATGTTTTTTTAAAACTTGACGTGCTGTGGGTAGTGAGAGCAAAGTACCATTTATGAATGGATTCAGGGAAACCGTCAGGCCGGACTTGAAGTCCTGGAAGATGAAGTACAGTGGCCTGCACTCTGAAGGAGGGGTGTTAATGTTGCAGTTTAAAAAATTTTTTGTTGTGTAGTGTAAAGCACCCTTTCTGGCAAGGACAGTGATGAGTGAATGAATGGTGAAAGTTTTCTTTTTCAGGCCAACCTGCCTTGGTTGGGAATCGGCCGTGTGATAATAATAAAATATATATATATATTATATATATATTTTAGGTAGTAGGTTGGTAGACAGCAACCGCCCAGGGAGGTACTACCCGTCCTGCCAAGAGAGTGTAAAACGAAAGCCTGTAAATTGTTTTAACATGAATTGTAGGATTGCTGGTGTCCCTTTTTGTCTCATGAACATGCAAGAATTTTTCAGTACTCTTGGCTACTTCTGCTTACACTTAGATCACACTACACATACATGTACAAGCATATGTATACACACCCCTCTTGGTTTACTTCTATTTTCTTACTAGCTCTTGTTCTTGTTTTCCTCTTATCTCCATGGGAAGTGGAACAAATTCTTCCTCCGTAAGCTATGCTTGTTGTAAGAGGCGACTAAAATGCCAGGAGGCAAGGCTAGTAACCCCTTCTCCTGTAAAATTACTAAATGTAAAGGAGAAACTTTCTGGTTTTTCCTTTTGGGCCCACCCTGCCTTGGGTGGGATAACGGCCGATGTGTTGAAAGAAAAGAAAGATTATATATATATATAAATATATATATATACATATAAATATATATTTTATTAAACAAGTCGGACCGTCCTCCACCGAGGCAGGGTGAACCCAAAAAAGAAGAAAATCCCCCAAAAAGAAAATACTTCATCATCATTAACACTTTCACCATACTCACACATTATCACTGCTTTTGCCAGTTCCCACAGAATACAACAGTTTAGAAGCATATACGTATAAAGAATCACAACATATCCCTCCAAACAGCCAATATCCCAAACCACTCCTTTAAAAGTGCAGGCATTGTACTTCCCATTTCCAGGACCAAGTCCGACTATATGAAAATAACCGGTTCCCTGAATCCCTTCAAACTATTTGTAAAATATTACCCTGCTCACTCTCCAACAGATTGTCAGGTCCCAAGTACATTCGTCTCCATTCACTCCTATCTAACACGCTCACGCACGCTTGCTGGAAGTCCTAGCCCCTTACCACAAAACCTCCTTTACACCCTCTCTCAACCCTTTCGAGGACGACACCTACCCCTCCTTCCTTCCCCTATAGATTATATGCTTTCCATGTCATTCCTACATGATTCATTTCTCACTAATGACCAAACCACCTCAACAACCCTTTTTCTGCCCTCTGACTAAAAACTTTTATTAACTCCACACCTTCTCCGAATTTCCACACCCGAATTTTCTGCAAATATTTACATCCACACATGCCACTTAAACAGGACATCTCCACTGCCTCCAACCGTCTCCTCGCTGCTGCATTTACACCCAAGCTTCACACCCATATAAAGTGTTGGTGCTACTATACTTTCATAACATTCCCTTCTTTGCTCCATAGAATAACGTTTCTTGACACCACATATACCTCAACCACCACTCACCTTTTCCCCATCATTCTATGATTAACCTCATCCTTCATAAATCCATCCGCCGACACGTCAACTCCAAGTTCTGAAAACATTCACTCTTCATACTCCTCCTCCCCAATTTGATATCCCAATATTTTATTATCTAAAACATTTAACACCCCTCCATCACCTTACTCTTTTCTATGTTCAACTTTCACTTTCTACCTTTACACACTTCCCAAACTCATCCACTAACCTTTTGCAATTTTTTCTTTAGAATCCTCACCCTAACACATGTATCATCAGCAAAAAGTAACTGTGTCAAAACCCATTTTGAATTTGATTCCCCTTTAGATGTATTTGTAATTTTGAATTTTTATAAATTTAATCCCACCCTCTCCCAAACACCCTAGCAATTACCTCCTTTACAACCCCACTATAATTAAAGTAACAACCATGGTGGACATTACACATCCCTGTCTAAGACCTACTTTTACCGGGAAGTATTCTCCCTCTCTTCTACACACCCTAACCTGAGCCTCACTATCCTCATAAAAACTCTTTACAGCATTTAATAACTTACCACCTATTCCATATACATGTATTGAAACAGCTTCTGAAAGTTTTATAATAAATAGAGCTAAGATCCACCTAGACTTACTGGATCAAAGGCAAGCATTTGAGTGAGTAAGTGGACGGCCTCGTGGGTAGCATGGTTAGATAAGGTGTAGAGGGCAGGTAGCGCTGGTGGCTTAGACGGTCGTCGTAGCATGTGCGTTACTGCTCCTTCACAAGCGTATTTCATGTCTTCTAAATTTGGGGTTCCTAAGAGATCTGTTATCCGCTCAAGCTGGAAAGAAATTGATAGTTTCATGTTACTGAGTGGATCATATTGCCACTCCCTTCATACACGCTGTTATCATTAATCTTCAATTAGACAAAACACCTGATTATCACCAATCATCTTTCATGACTCATGTGCATAAAAGTATCCATCTTGATTTGTCACATAAGGCTGAATTATACATGACAGAACTAAAAATTAACTAATTTTTAAATTCTAGAATAAGTCTGCCTGAAATGCTTTACATAACTATAGGCTTCTCAAGCATTAAATAACATATAATGTAAAACTGTGTAATGGCATGGACTCTACCTTCCTATACTTTACTTTTATTTACTTTAAATGGTCACTATTTGAATATTATATACTGGGTATATTATGTCATATCCAATAAGTCAGTCAGTCAAACAAGTCAAATGTCTTCCAATGGATCTCTTCAAATAATATTCCAGTATTAATATACAGTATACAACTTTGTAAATTAACAGGGAAAGCAAATTTTTATTTCTCTCCTCACAACTAATGTATTTATACTTAAAATTTAGCCAAAGATAATACCTTTTAAGATACATGTACCTTGTATCTCTAACTGATAATGTTTATTTTGTACAGAGAGTGAGTGAGAATGAGACAGTGTGAAGTGACAAGTGAAAGTCAAGACTAATGTGTGATAAGTGTGCAAGTAAGAGAGAGAGAAAGACAGACAGCTGCAAGAACTGTGTCAAAACTGTCAGTGGTGACAATAAGGCAGGAGGAGGTGCATTTCCTTCTTAAATCGCTTGATCAAGAAAAGGCTTAGGCCCAGACAAGTTGAGCCAAGATTGCTGAGAAGATGTGCAGACCATCTAGCAGCACCTCTAACCCGCATCATCAGCACTGCCTAGTACAGTGTAAAGGCCCTCTCTGATGGCAAGAGCAAATGTAGTCCAGTCACAAAAGAAGACAGAGGCAGAAATCAGCAACTACAGACCAGTGTCACTCCCCTGTCAATAACTTGATAAGATCCTTGATACAATAATCTCAAGACAAATTACAGAGGTTTTTTGACTATCACTCACTAGTTTGTGATTGTCATAGTGGCTTCAGGAAACATTACTCTGCTGCTGATCTAGTTGTTAAACCATCTCCACTAAGTGGCACCAGTCACCGTGGATGAATCCCAAGTCAGCTGTGTGTAGCACTGGACATTGCTGCGCTTTCGACTGGTTGGCACCAGGGCCTTTTAGCAAAACTTCAAGCACTGGAATTGCAGGCTCTACGCTATGTCTCCCTCAGTGGATTACCTTCATGTAGATCTCTAAGTGTAGTTCCACAATGGAACGAATCAGCAAGACATTCTATTGGGGCAAGTGTTTTCCACAAGGAAGCCTGCTGGGGACCATTGTTATAGAATGTCTACTTCAACGACCTTCTTTCATCTCATCCCAGAATCACATGCATATGCAGATGACTGTACACTGACCTTCACTTAACCAAGAGAAGAATGCAAGCTGTTCTTAAGCTACATCAATCACCAAGGAATCCTTAACCTGTAAATAGCTTGGTCCAATAAAGCTAGGGATCTTACCTTGGTCAAACCCGTGTAAAAAAAAAAAAAAAAAAAAAAAAAAAGCGAGAGAAAGAGAGAGAGAGAATTACGAACACTTCAGTCGACTCGACCTATTTCAAAATCAGCTTGTGCAACTTCTATCCACCTACACAACTACTTGTTGATCCAAGGAATTTGAGCTACCCTCCCCAACCTGTTTCTCAAGTGCTGTGTAACCTCTACAGGTTTAGCACTTGTTATACTATTCCATATGTTGCACAAAATCTACACAACTATTCTTGTTGTCACAGCTGTTTGTTACACAACTGATCCTTGTTACACAACTATTCCTATACATACAACTATTTTACACAACTGTTTCTGTTATACGCTGTTTGCTAACAACAACTGTTCTTGTTTATACAACTATCATTACAACAACAGTTCTATGTTACACAATCATTCATGTTACACAACATTCACTGTTCTTTTCACACAACTGCTTTTGATACACTATTATTCTTGTTACACAATTATTCTTATTACACAACTGTTCATGTTACACAACTTTCACTGTTTTTGTTACACAACTTTACACAAATAACTGACACACTTTAGGAGACTGAATCTTATGAAGTTCTGCTCTGACTGGACCGAATAACTTGTCACACAGAAGAGTGAAGGGAAAGAGCAAAATTTATATGAAGAGGAGGGACAGGACTGAAAAATGAGAGAAGGGAGATGTATTACTGTAGTAGTAGCAGTAGTAATACAACAGTGATAGAGGTGGCAATAAGAAGGTAGTAGTAATTAAAAGGGGCTGAGAATGGCGTGTTAGAAAAGAGATAGTAGTAGTAATAGTAAAGTTAGTCTAAAGGAACAAAAAAAACAGAGGAGAACTGCAGAAGAACTAGGGCACAATCCCTGTGGGACAAAACCCCCACAGAACAGAACCCACCTAGGCAGGAAACATTAAAGACAATGAAAATATAGGAAAGTCGTGTATAAAGAATGTTTCAACGAGACGGAAGGAATTGAGAATACAGGAAAGGTCAAAAGGTAGAGAGAGGAGAAAACACAGATTAGGTTATGCCACAAATGTTCTGAAGTTTGAAGCATTTGATAATGCAATGAGAAAGAAAGGCAACATCAAAGACAATGCCAAGACTAAGATTCAAATTAGAAATGCTAAGTGTCTGTGAATTTGCTGTCTTGTTGAAGCATCCCTCATGCACATCTTGCCTATATTGTCAGTGCCTTTCCTGTCTTCTCATTAAGGCATTCCTTATACACATTTTTCTTATATTTTTGCTGCCCATTTCCAGGATTCAAGTGCAGTTATATAAAATTAACCGTTTCCTCCCTGAATCCTTTCACTAAAATATTACCCTGCTCACATTCCAACAGCTCGTCAGGTCCCAAATACCATTCGTCTCCATTCACTCCTACCTAACACGCTCATGCATGCTTGCTGGAAGTACAAGCCCCTCACCCACAAACCTTCTTTACCCCCTGCCCTCTCAACCTTTTCGAGGACAACCCCTACCCCCGCCTTCTTCTCCTTCAGATTAATATGCTCTCCATGTCATTTCTTTGATCCATTCTCCTCAAATGACAAACCACCTCAACAACCCCTCTTCAGCCCTCTGACTAATACATTTATGTAACTCCACACCTCCTAATTTCTACACTCCGAATTTTCTGCATAATATTTACACCACCACATTGACCTTAGACAGGAACATCTCACACTGCCTCCAACCGTCTCCTCACTGCAGCATTTACAAACCCCAAGCTTCTCACCCATTAAGAGTGTTGTACTACTATACCTTTCATACATTCCCTCTTTGCCTCCATAGATAACCGTTTTTGACTCAACATATACCTCACGCACCACTCACTTTTTTCCCTCATCAATCTATGATAACCTCATCCTTCATAAATCCATCCGCCGACACGTCAACGATCTCCCAAGTATCTGAAAACATTCAACTTCTTCCATACTCCTCCTCCCCCAAATTTGATATCCAATTTTTCATTATCTAAATCATTTGATACCCTCGATCACCTTACTCTTTTCTATGTTCCTTTCAACTTTCTAACCTTTACACACATTCTAAACTCCATCCACTACCCCTTTGCAATTTTTCTTTACGAATCTCCCATAATGCAACAGAAATCATCAGCAAAAAGTAACTGTGTCAATTCCCATTTGAATTTGATCCCCATATTTAATTCCCAACCCCGCTCCCAACACCCTAAGCATTTACTTCTTTTACAACCCCAATCATAAATATATTAAACAACCATGGTGGACATTACACATCCCTGTCTAAGACCTACTTTTACGGAAGTATTCTCCCCTTCTCTTCTACACACCCTAAACCTGAGCCTCACTATCCTCATAAAATCTCTTTACAGCATTTAGTAACTTACACATATTTCCATATACTTTCAACATCTGCCACATTGCTCCTCTATCAACAACTCTATCACATACCTTCCTCTAAATCCAAATGCAATAAAAACCTCCCTACCTTATCTAAATACTGTTCACATATATGCTCAATGTAAACTCTTGATCTTACACATCCCCTAACCACTCTGAAGCCGTCCCGCTCAGCCGCAATCCTACATTCTGTCTACCTCAAATTCTTTCATATTTAACCCTACCGTATACTTTTCCTGATATACTCAGTAAACTTATTCCCTATATTTTTACAATCTCTTTTGTCCCCTTTCCCTTTATATAAGGGACCTATACAAGCTCTCGCAATCCAAGGTACCTTCCCCTCTTTCATACATTTATTAAACAAAGTACCAACCACTCCAACACTATATCCCCCCTCCCCCTGCTTTTTAAACATTTCTGTCAATGAACCCAACAGGTTCCAGCCTGCTTTGACCTACTTTCATCTACGTAATTCCTCATGTACCTCCACCACACTTACATTCTGCTCTCGTCACTCTAAAAGATGGTATACCTCCTGCCCGTGCATGAAATTACCGCCCTCCCTTTCTTTTCTTCCTCAACATTTAAAAGTTCCTCAAAATATTCTCGCCATCTACATAATACCTCCCCTCTCCCCACTACTAACTCCCCTACTCTGTTTTTAACTGACCAAATCCATACTTTTCCCCTAGGCTTTCTAACTTGTTTAACTCACTCCAAATTTTTCCTTAATTTTCATTAAATTTCCTTGACAAGAGCCTCTCCCACCTCTTTCATCTGCTCTCCTTTGCACTCTCTCACCACTCTCTTCCCTTCTTTTACTCTCCACATACTCTGCTCTTCTTATAACACTTCTGCGTTGTAAAACCTCTCGTAAGCTACCTTTTTCTCTTTTATCACACCCTTTACTCACCATTCCACTATCAACTCCTCTTTCCTCCTGCCCCACCCTCCTATAACCACAAACTTCTGCCCACATTCTATACTGCATTTTTAAAACTATTCCAACCCTCTTCAACCCCCCCAACTATCATCTTATGCACTACCCACCTTTCTCCAATAGTCCGCTTATACTCGCCCGATTAAGTAAAAGGTTGGATGCGAAAAGTGGTCATAAATTAACATGTAGAACCTGGAGAAGAGAGGAAAGGCAGAGAGAGAAGAGAGATTTTGGGAGATGTTAGTGAATGTATAGGAGCCTATGAACCAAGGTGCGAGATGGTAATGTGGTAGGGGACCTGAATGCTCAAGTAGGGAAAACTTTTAGAAGAGGTTGTGGTAGGTAATTGGGGTGCCGGTGTAAAATGATAATGGAGCCCATTGATGAACTTTGTAAATAGAAAGGGGTTAGTTATAGGTAATACCTATTTTTAAAAAAGAGGATAAATAAGTATACAAGGATAAGATGTAGGGCGAAATACAGTAGTTTGTTGGATTATGTATTGGTAGATAAAAGACTGTTGAGTAGAACTTCCGGATGTAACATGTTCATAGAGGGGCCACAGATATATCAGATCACTTCTAGTTTGTAGCAACACTGAGAGTAAAAGGTAGATGGGATACAAGGAGAATAGAAGCATCGAGGGAAAGAGAGGTGAAGGTTTATAACTAAAAGAGGAGGCAGTTTTTAAGGTAAGAATTAAACAGCTAATGAGAGCATAGGCAATGGGTCAAGAGGTATGGGGTAGGTGTAAAAATGTAGTGTTAGAGTTTTCAGCAGAATTTGTGGTTACAGGAAAGTGGGTGCGGAGGGAAGAGAGCGATTTGGTGGAATCATGATGTAAAGAGAGTAGTAAGGGAGAAAAAGTTAGCGTATGAGATGTTTTTTATAACAAGTAGAATATGCAATGGGGAAGAGTATTGGAGAAAAAGAGAGCGGTTAAAGAGAGTGGTGAAGCAATGTAAAAAGAGAGCAAATGACAGATGTGGTGAGATGTTATCAAACAAATTTTTGTTGAAAATAAGAAAAAGTTTGGAGGAGATTAACAAGTTAAGGAAGCCCTAAGAGAACAAATTTGATTTGTCCAGTTACAAATAGAGAGGAGATTTTTATTAAATGGAAGTTAGAGGTATTGGGAAGATGTAGGAATATTTTGAGGAATTGTTAAATGTTGATGAAGATAGGAAGCTGTGATTTCGTGTATTAGGGGAGAGGAATAACATCTTGTAGGAGTGAGAATGAGCCAGTTTGTGAGTGTGGCGAAAGTTCGTGCGGCAGTAGTAAAGATGAAAGGGGTAAGGCACTGGAATTGATGGGAGAAAGATTAGAAATGTTAAAGCAGGGTGGGGATATAGTTTTTTGGAGTGTGTGGTGCAATTAATTAATACATGTATGGGAAGAAGGTAAGTACCTAGGGATTGGCAGAAAGCATGCATAGTTCCTTTTGTATAAAGGCAAAGGGGAAAAAGATAGTGCAAAAATTATAGGGGATAAGTCTGTTGAAGTATACCTGGTAAAGTGTATGGTAAGAGTAATATATTGAAAAGAATTAAGAGTAAGATGGAGAATAGGATAGCAGATAACAAGTAGGCTTTAGGAAAGGTAGGGGGTGTGTGGACCATGTTTTACAGTGAAACTTATAGCGAACAGTATTTAAATAAGCTAAAGAGGTCCTTTGTGCATTTAATGGATTTGAAAAGGTGTATGACAGGGTGGATAGGGGGGCAATGTGGCAGATGTTTTGCAGGTGTATGGTGTAGAGAGGTAGTTACTGAAAGCAGTGAAGAGTTTTTTACGAGGATAGTGAGGCTCAAGTTAGAGTATGGTAGGAAAGAGGGAAAATTATTTCCCAGTAAAAGTAGGCCTTTAGACAAGGATGTGTGATGTCACCTTGGTTGTTTAATATATTTATAAGATGGGGTTGTAAGAAAGTAAATGTTAGGGTCTGGCAAAGGCATGGAGTTAAAAGACAAAAGACTCACACATAAAGTGGGAGTTTGTCACAGTGCTCTTTGCTGATGACACTGTGCTCTGGAGATTCTAAGAGAAGTGCAGAATTGGTGGAATGAAAGTTTGTAGGGTGTGCAAAAGAAGAAAATTAAAAGTGAATACAGTAAAGTAAGGTTATGAGGATAACAAAAAGATTAGGTAATGAAAGATTGGATATCAGATTGGAGGTAGAGAGTATGGAGGAGGTGAATGTATTCAGATATTTTTGGAGTGGACGTGTCAGCGATGGGTCTATGAAAGATGAGGTGAAACACAGAATTGATGAGGGGAAAAGGGTGAGTGGTGCACTTAGGAGTCTGTGAGACGAAAGAACTTTGTTTCTTGGAGGCAAAGAGGGGAATGTATTGAGAGTATAGTGTTTTACCAACGCTCTTATATGTGTGAAGCATGGTGATGAATGTTGCAGCGAGAGAAGCTGGAGGCAGTGGAGATGTCATGTCAGAGGCAAGTGTGTGTGAATATAATGCAGAGAATTCGAGTTTTGGAATTTAGGAGAGGTGCTGGGATTACCAAAACCGTTGTCCAGAGGGCTGAGAAGGGTTTTTGAGTTGCTTCCGACATGTAGAGAGAATGGAGCAAAACAGAATGACCTTCAAGAGTGTATCAGTCTGTAGTGGAAGGAAGGCGGGGTAGGGTCAGCCTAGGAAAAGGTTGGAGGGAGCGGGTAAAGGAGGTTTTGTGTCGAGGGCTTGGCCTTCCAGCAGGCATGCTGTGAGACGTGTTTTGATAGAGTGAATGGAGACAAATGGTTTTTTAATACTTGAACCGTGCTGATGGAGTGTGAGCAAAGTAACATTTAGAAGGGTTCAGGGAAAATGGAAGGCTGGACTTTAGTCCTGAGATGGAATACAGTGCCCCTGCACTCTGAAGGAGGGGTGTTAATGTTGCAGTTTTTAAAAACGTAGGTAAAGCACCTCTGGCAAAGACAGGATTGGAAGTGAATGATGTGAAAGTTTTTCTTTTTTGGGCCACCCTGCCTCGGTGGGATACGGCCTGGTGTGTTGAAAGAAATGAAAGAAAAAAATATATATATATCTATATATATATATATATATATATATATATATATATATAATATATATATATAAATAATTTATATATATATATATAATATTATATATATGATGGTGGAATGATGAAGTAAAGAGTGTGATAAAGGGGGGGGGGGAGGAGAAAAAGTTAGCTTATGATGGTTTTTAACAAAGCAATTGTATAAGAAAAGCAGAGTAATATGGACGAGTAAAAAAGAAAGGTGAAGAGAGTGGTGAGAGAGTGCAAAAGGAGAGCAGATGATAGAGGGGAGAGCACTGTCAAGAAATTTAATGAAAATAAGAAAAAATTTGAGTGAATTAAACAAGTTAAGAAAGCCTAGGGAAAGTAATGGATTTGTCAGTTAAAAATAGAGTAGGGGAGTTAGTAGATTGGGAGATGGAGGTATTAGTAGATGGCGAGAATATTTTTGAGGACTTTAATTGTTTGAGGAAAAAGGAGGTGGTAACATGCACTGGTCAGGGAGGTATACCACTGTCAAGAATTTTAATGAAAACAAGAAAAAATTTTGGAGTGAATTAAACAAGTTTATAGAAAAGCCTAGGGAAAGTATGGATTTGTCAGTTACAAATAGAGTAGGGGAGTTAGTAATGGGGAGATGGAGGTAATTAGGTAGATGGCGAGAATAATTTTGGAGAACTTTAAATGTGAAGGAAGGAAAGGAGGTGGTAATTTCAATTTTCATGCACTGGTCAGGGAGGATATACCATCTTAAGGAGTGAAGAAGAGCAAATGTAAGTGTGGGGGAGTACGTGAGGCATTACGTAGAATGAAGATGGAGTAAAACAATCTGGAACGATGGGATCATGACAGAAATTTAAAAGCAGGGGGGGATATAGTGTTTGGAGTGGTTGGTACTTTTGTTTAATAAATGTATGAAAGAGGGGAAGGTACCTTATGGATTGGCGGAGAGCATGTAAAAGTCCGCCTTTATAATAAAGTGAAAGGGGACAAAAGAGATTTGTAAAAAATTATAGAGGATAAGTTTATAGAGTACACCAGAAAAAGTATGGTTAGGGTTATAAATGGGGAAAGAATTAGAGGTAAGACAGAATGTAGGATTGCGGATGAGCAAGGATTTTTCAGCGAGTGGGTAAGGGATGTGTAGATCAGTGGTTTACATTGATGCATAAATTGAAACAGTATTTAGATAAAGGTAGGTAAGTTTTTATTGCAATTAAGGATTTAGAAAAGACATATGATAGAGGGATAGGGGAGCAATGTGGCACGATGTTGCAAGTATATGGAATAGTTGGTAAGTTACTAAAAGCAGTAAAGAGTTTTTTAATGAGGATAGTGAGCTCAGGTTAGGGTGTGTAGAAGAGAGTGAGACTACTTCCCAGTAAAAAAGTAGGTTCTTAGACAAGGATGGTGTAAGTCACCCATGGTTGTTTAAACAACCCATTCAGGGTCCAAGGCCCAAATCTGAGTGGTGCCTCGCAGTGTCCAAGAATTTCATTTCAAAAAAAAATTTTTTTATTTTTTCTTATGAAATGGAGAGAATCTTTTTGTGAAGGTAATAAAACAAAAAGTACGAAATTTGATGAAAATTGACGAAATTCTTCTCTCGCGAATTTTGATGTGTCAGCGATATTTACGAATCGAGTGGTTTATGCCAACTTGACTCTCAATTTAGCCAATTACATTATTCCAGTGAACCAAATTCATAGCTATTTCACTAGTCTTTACCTCTATTCTATCGATAGAGCAACTAGAAATCACCAAGTCAACTGTTTTCAACTACAAATTAAAGTGATCGGAAGTGTTAATTTGGCAATTTAACACAAAGTTCAAATATCCCATTTCCAAATAGGTTGCCAGAATAACCAATGTAGTATTCCTGGAACTAAACTAACATTTCCTTCTGTTCATTAGTTACGTTTTGAAGCTTTACAAATAAATTCCCATTTTGTTTTTTATTCACATAATGAATTTTCATTCACACCAAAAAAATAGAAATTACTGTTTATGCAATACTGTATTAATTGTATACAATATCATCACCATATTTTGAATGCATATTAGACCCACCAGCTGGCGTGTATTAGACGTGTGAGGCGTTTGTTTACTCTTGAATATTGGCAAAAAAATTGACATTTCTGCTACTTCGAGCTCAGTATTCAAGCCATTTCCATTGTTAAACCAATCAGAAATCACCTTTATTTCTGTAACATGTCTTCCATTCGATCAAATGATACCATTAAAGTGCAAATAGAACTATAAAAAACGTATGAAAAAACACTGCAAAGTCACTGTTTTAATCGAAAAATCGTTGCTTTCATTTTTTTTCTCTCATATACACATGCGTGCTGCAGGATCTATTTTTGGGTCACACATACCACAAAGATGTATTCTCTCATATCAGGCTCCAAATTACCACTCACAGTTTATCTGATGAGTCTGAGCTCATGACGTAATCTACGTTTGGACCCTGAACGTAAAGCCTTAGATCTAAGGGAACGGACCACAAAGGGTTAATATATTTATAGATAAGGTTGTAAAAGAAGTAAATGCTAGGGTGTTTCGGGAGAGGGGTGGGATTAAATTATGGGGAATCAAATTCACAATGAATAAACAACAGTTTACTTTTGCTGATGATACTGTGGCTTATGGAGATTCCGAAAGAAAAATTGCAAAGGTTAGTGGATAGTTTGAGAATGTGTGTAAAGGTAGAAAGTTCAAAGTGAACAGAGGAAAAGAGTAAGGTGTTGAGGTATCAAATGATTTAGATAAAGAAAAAATTGATATCAAATTGGGGAGGAGGAGTATGGAAAGAAGTGAAATGATTTTTCAGATACTTGGGAGTTGACGTGTCGGCGGATGGATTTATAAGGATGAGGTTAACCATAGAATGTTTGAAGAGGGAAAAAAGGTGGTGGTGCATTGAGATATGTGGAGTCAAAAAACGTTTATCTATGGAGGCAAAGAAGGGAATGTATGAAAGTATAGTAGTACCAACACTCTTATATGGGTGTGAAGCTTGGGTATATATGCAGCAGCGAGGAGACGTTTGGAGCACTGGAGATTCCCTGTCTAAGGGCAATGTGTGTGTAAATATATTGCATGAAAATTCGAGTGTGGAAATTAGGAACGGTGTGGAGTTAATAAACAGCATTAGTCAAGGCTAGAGAGGGGTTTGTTGAGTTGGTTTTGGTCCATTTAGAGAGAATGATCAAAGTAGAATGACAAGGAAAGCATATAATTAAATAGGGGAATGAAGCGAGGTAGGGTAAGTCTTCGAAAGGTTGGAGACAGGGGTAAAGAGGTTTTGTGTGCAAGGGCTTGGACTTCCAGCAAGCGTGCGTGAGGCTTGTTAGATAGGGGTCAATGGAGACAATGGTACTTGGGACCTGACGATCTGTATGGAGTGGGAGCAGGGTAATATTTAGTGAAGGATTCCAGGGAAACCGGTTTATTTCATATAGTCGGACTGAGTCCCTGGAAAATGGAAGTACAATGCCTGCAATTTAAAGGAGGGGTTTGGGATAGTGGCAGTTGGAGGGATATGTTGGTATCTTTATACTTATATGCTTCTAAACTGTGTAAATTCTGAGCACCTCTGCAAAAGCAGTGAATAATGTGTATTGTGGTGAAAGTTTGAATGATGAAGAGAGTATTTCCCTTTTGGGGATTTACCCTTTCTTTTTTTGGTCACCCTGCCTCGGGGAGACAACCGACTTGTTTGAAACATATAATATATATATATGTACATGTTAATAGAGGGCCACATATAATCAGATCACTTTCTAGTTTGTAGCTACACTGAAGTAAAAGGTAGATGGATAAAAGGAAGAATAGAAGCATCCGGGGGGGAAGAGAGAGGAGAAGGTTTTATAAACTAAAAGAGGAGGCAGTTTAGGTAAGATATAAACAGCTAATGGAGGATAGATGGCTAATGAGAGCATAGCAATGGGGTCGAAGAGTTTGGGGTAGGTTTTAAAATGTAGTGTTTTAGAGTGTTCAGCAGAAAGTTTGATGGTACAGGAAAAGTGGTGCAGGAGGAAGAGGAGCGATTGTGAATGATGATGTAAAAAGAGAGTAGTAAGGGAGAAAAAGTACATATGAGAAGTTTTTACAAAGTAGAAGTGATGCAAGGAGGAAGAGTATATGGAGAAAAAGAGAGGAGTTAAAGAGTGTGAAAGCAATGTAAAAAGAGAGCAAATATAGAGTGGGTGAGATGTTATCAACAAATTTTGTTGAAAATAAGACAAAGTTTGGAGTTGAGATTAACAAGTTAAGATAGCCTAGAAACAAATGGATTTGTCAGTTAAAATAGGAGAGGAGAGTTATTAAATGGAGAGTTAGAGTATTGGGAAGAGGAAGGAATATTTTGAGGAATTGTTAAATGTTGATGAAGATAGGGAATCTTGTGATTTCGTGTATAGGGCAAGGAGGAATAACATATTGTAGGTGTGAGGAAGAGCCAGTTGTGAGTGTGTGGGAATTTCGTGAGGCAGTAGTAAAATGAAAGGGGTGTAAGGCAGCCGGATTGATGGGAAAAAGATAGAAATGTTAAAAGCAGGTGGGGATATAGTATTGGAGATGGTTGGTGCAATTGTTTTAATAAATGTATGGAAGAGTGTAAGGTAACCTAGGGATTGGCAGAAGCATTCATAGTTCCTTAGTATAAAGGCAAAGGGGATAAAAGAGAGTGCAAAATTATAGGGGATAGGTCTGTTGAGTGTACCTGGTAAAGTGTAAAGGTAGAGTTATTAATTGAAAGAAATAATAGTAAGACGGAGAATAGGATAGCAGAAGAACAAGGAGGCTTTTAGGAAAGGAAGGGGTGTGTGGACCAGGTGTTTACAGTGAAACATCTATGAACAGAATTTAGATAAGGCTAAGAGGTCTTTGTGGCATTTATAGAGGGAAAAAAAGAAAGGATTTGGAAAAGGCGTATGACAGGAGTGGATAGGGGGCAAAGTGGCCAGAAGTTGCAGTGTATGGTGTAGGAGGTAGGTTACTGAAGCAGTGAAGAAGTTTTTTTAACGAGATAGTGAGGCTCAAGTTAGAGTATGTAGGAAAGAGGAAATTTTTCCCAGTAAAAGAATGCCTTAGACAAGGATGTGTGATGTCACCGTGGTTGTTAATATATTTATAGATGGGGGTTTGGTTGTAAGATAAGTAAATGCGAGGGTCCTTGGCAAGAGCGTGGAGTTAAAAGATAAAGAATCACACACAAATGGGAGTTGTCACAGCTGCTCTTTGCTGATGACACTGTGCTCTTGGGAGATTCTGGTAAGAGAAAGTTGCAGAGATTGGTGGATGAATTTGGTAGGTGTGCAAAAGAAGAAAACTAAAGGTGAAATACAGGAAAGAGTAAGGTTATGAGGATAACAAAAGAGTAGGTGATGTAAGATTGGAATTATCAATTGGAGGGAGAGAGTTATGGAGAGTAACGTATTCAGATATTGGGAGTGGACATGACAGCGGATGGTCTATGAAAGATGAGGTGAATCAGAGAATGATTGAGGGAAAAAGAGTGAGTGGTGCACTTAGGAGTCTGTGGAACAAAGAACTTTGTCCTTGGAGCAAAGAGGGAATGTATGAGATAAAGTTTTTACCACGCTCTCATATGGGTGTGAAGCGTGTGATGAAATGTTGCAGCAGGAGAAGGCTGGAGCAGTGAGATGTCATTTCTGAGGGCAATGTGTGGTGTGAATATAATGCAAGAGAATTGCGAAGTTTGGAAGTTAGGAGGAGATAGCGGGATAACCAAAACTGTTGTCCAGAGGGCTGAGGAAGGGATGTTGAGGTGGATCGGACATGTAGAGAGAAATGGAGCGAAACGAATGACTTCAAGAGTGTATCAGTCTGTAGTGGAAGGAAGGCGGGTAGGGGTCGGCCTAGGAAGGGTTGGAGTGAGGGGGTAAAGGAGGTTTTGTGTGCGAGGGGCTGGACGTCCAGCAGCATGCTTGAGCGTGTTTTGATAGGTAGTGAATGGAGACAAATGTTTTTTTAAAACTTGACGTGCTGTGGGTAGTGAGAGCAAAGTACCATTTATGAATGGATTCAGGGAAACCGTCAGGCCGGACTTGAAGTCCTGGAAGATGAAGTACAGTGGCCTGCACTCTGAAGGAGGGGTGTTAATGTTGCAGTTTAAAAAATTTTTTGTTGTGTAGTGTAAAGCACCCTTTCTGGCAAGGACAGTGATGAGTGAATGAATGGTGAAAGTTTTCTTTTTCAGGCCAACCTGCCTTGGTTGGGAATCGGCCGTGTGATAATAATAAAATATATATATATATTATATATATATTTTAGGTAGTAGGTTGGTAGACAGCAACCGCCCAGGGAGGTACTACCCGTCCTGCCAAGAGAGTGTAAAACGAAAGCCTGTAAATTGTTTTAACATGAATTGTAGGATTGCTGGTGTCCCTTTTTGTCTCATGAACATGCAAGAATTTTTCAGTACTCTTGGCTACTTCTGCTTACACTTAGATCACACTACACATACATGTACAAGCATATGTATACACACCCCTCTTGGTTTACTTCTATTTTCTTACTAGCTCTTGTTCTTGTTTTCCTCTTATCTCCATGGGAAGTGGAACAAATTCTTCCTCCGTAAGCTATGCTTGTTGTAAGAGGCGACTAAAATGCCAGGAGGCAAGGCTAGTAACCCCTTCTCCTGTAAAATTACTAAATGTAAAGGAGAAACTTTCTGGTTTTTCCTTTTGGGCCCACCCTGCCTTGGGTGGGATAACGGCCGATGTGTTGAAAGAAAAGAAAGATTATATATATATATAAATATATATATATACATATAAATATATATTTTATTAAACAAGTCGGACCGTCCTCCACCGAGGCAGGGTGAACCCAAAAAAGAAGAAAATCCCCCAAAAAGAAAATACTTCATCATCATTAACACTTTCACCATACTCACACATTATCACTGCTTTTGCCAGTTCCCACAGAATACAACAGTTTAGAAGCATATACGTATAAAGAATCACAACATATCCCTCCAAACAGCCAATATCCCAAACCACTCCTTTAAAAGTGCAGGCATTGTACTTCCCATTTCCAGGACCAAGTCCGACTATATGAAAATAACCGGTTCCCTGAATCCCTTCAAACTATTTGTAAAATATTACCCTGCTCACTCTCCAACAGATTGTCAGGTCCCAAGTACATTCGTCTCCATTCACTCCTATCTAACACGCTCACGCACGCTTGCTGGAAGTCCTAGCCCCTTACCACAAAACCTCCTTTACACCCTCTCTCAACCCTTTCGAGGACGACACCTACCCCTCCTTCCTTCCCCTATAGATTATATGCTTTCCATGTCATTCCTACATGATTCATTTCTCACTAATGACCAAACCACCTCAACAACCCTTTTTCTGCCCTCTGACTAAAAACTTTTATTAACTCCACACCTTCTCCGAATTTCCACACCCGAATTTTCTGCAAATATTTACATCCACACATGCCACTTAAACAGGACATCTCCACTGCCTCCAACCGTCTCCTCGCTGCTGCATTTACACCCAAGCTTCACACCCATATAAAGTGTTGGTGCTACTATACTTTCATAACATTCCCTTCTTTGCTCCATAGAATAACGTTTCTTGACACCACATATACCTCAACCACCACTCACCTTTTCCCCATCATTCTATGATTAACCTCATCCTTCATAAATCCATCCGCCGACACGTCAACTCCAAGTTCTGAAAACATTCACTCTTCATACTCCTCCTCCCCAATTTGATATCCCAATATTTTATTATCTAAAACATTTAACACCCCTCCATCACCTTACTCTTTTCTATGTTCAACTTTCACTTTCTACCTTTACACACTTCCCAAACTCATCCACTAACCTTTTGCAATTTTTTCTTTAGAATCCTCACCCTAACACATGTATCATCAGCAAAAAGTAACTGTGTCAAAACCCATTTTGAATTTGATTCCCCTTTAGATGTATTTGTAATTTTGAATTTTTATAAATTTAATCCCACCCTCTCCCAAACACCCTAGCAATTACCTCCTTTACAACCCCACTATAATTAAAGTAACAACCATGGTGGACATTACACATCCCCCTGTCTAAGACCTACTTTATTACCGGGAAGTATTCTCCCTCTCTTCTACACACCCTAACCGAGCCGTCACTATCCTCATAAAAACTCTTTACAGCATTTAATAACTTACCACCTATTCCATATACATGTATTGAAACAGCTTCTGAAAGTTTTATAATAATAGAGCTAAGATCCACCTAGACTTACTGGATCAAAGCAAGCATTTGAGTGAGTAAGTGGACGGCCTCGTGGATAGCATGGTTAGATAAGGTGTAGAGGGCAGGTAGCGCTGGTGGCTTAGACGGTCGTCGTAGCATGTGCGTTACTGCTCCTTCACAAGCGTATTTCATGTCTTCTAAATTTGGGGTTCCTAAGAGATCTGTTATCCGCTCAAGCTGTAAAGAAATTGATAGTTTCATGTTACTGAGTGGATCATATTGCCACTCCCTTCATACACGCTGTTATCATTAATCTTCAATTAGACAAAACACCTGATTATCACCAATCATCTTTCATGACTCATGTGCATAAAAGTATCCATCTTGATTTGTCACATAAGGCTGAATTATACATGACAGAACTAAAAATTAACTAATTTTTAAATTCTAGAATAAGTCTGCCTGAAATGCTTTACATAACTATAGGCTTCTCAAGCATTAAATAACATATAATGTAAAACTGTGTAATGGCATGGACTCTACCTTCCTATACTTTACTTTTATTTACTTTAAATGGTCACTATTTGAATATTATATACTGGGTATATTATGTCATATCCAATAAGTCAGTCAGTCAAACAAGTCAAATGTCTTCCAATGGATCTCTTCAAATAATATTCCAGTATTAATATACAGTATACAACTTTGTAAATTAACAGGGAAAGCAAATTTTTATTTCTCTCCTCACAACTAATGTATTTATACTTAAAATTTAGCCAAAGATAATACCTTTTAAGATACATGTACCTTGTATCTCTAACTGATAATGTTTATTTTGTACAGAGAGTGAGTGAGAATGAGACAGTGTGAAGTGACAAGTGAAAGTCAAGACTAATGTGTGATAAGTGTGCAAGTAAGCGAGAGAGAAGACAGACAGCTGCAAGAACTGTGTCAAAACTGTCAGTGGTGACAATAAGGCAGGTAGGAGGTGGCATTTCCTTCTTAAATCGCTTGATCAAGAAAAGGCTTAGGCCCAGACAAGTTGAGCCAAGATTGCTGAGAAGATGTGCAGACCATCTAGCAGCACCTCTAACCCGCATCATCAGCACTGCCTAGTACAGTGTAAAGGCCCTCTCTGATGGCAAGAGCAAATGTAGTCCAGTCACAAAAGAAGACAGAGGCAGAAATCAGCAACTACAGACCAGTGTCACTCCCCTGTCAATAACTTGATAAGATCCTTGATACAATAATCTCAAGACAAATTACAGAGGTTTTTTGACTATCACTCACTAGTTTGTGATTGTCATAGTGGCTTCAGGAAACATTACTCTGCTGCTGATCTAGTTGTTAAACCATCTCCACTAAGTGGCACCAGTCACCGTGGATGAATCCCAAGTCAGCTGTGTGTAGCACTGGACATTGCTGCGCTTTCGACTGGTTGGCACCAGGGCCTTTTAGCAAAACTTCAAGCACTGGAATTGCAGGCTCTACGCTATGTCTCCCTCAGTGGATTACCTTCATGTAGATCTCTAAGTGTAGTTCCACAATGGAACGAATCAGCAAGACATTCTATTGGGGCAAGTGTTTTCCACAAGGAAGCCTGCTGGGGACCATTGTTATAGAATGTCTACTTCAACGACCTTCTTCATCTCATCCCAGAATCACATGCATATGCAGATGACTGTACACTGACATTCACTTATCCAAGAGAAGAAATGCCAGCTGCTTCTAAGCTACATCAATCACCAGCTGAGAGCTATATCAGCTTGGGGAAATAGATGGCAAGTAACATTTGCACCTGAGAAAACGCAAATGATGATCATCTCTAGGCACCATGATGGTAATGCTGGTGCAATAGTAAGGATGAATGGGAGGGTGTTGGTACCTGGAGAAGAAGTTGATATCCTTGGGGTGAAATTTGACTCCAAACTATCCATGAAGAACCATGTTGTAAATCTTGCAAACAAGGAAGCCAGGAAGCTTACAGCACTTCGCCGTATCTCGCATCTACTTGACAGTAGGGGTTGCAACATTCTGTACGAGGCACAAGTATGCTCACACCTTGAGTATGCTCCACTTTCTTGGTTTGCCTGCCCCCCCTCTCATCTGCGACTACTTGACAGAGCAGAGAACAGAGCAAGACGTCTCATCTCTCGCCTGGACCCATAATGGATAGATCTGTCATTTCAGCAGAGCCTTCAACATAGGAGGGATGTGGGTGGCCTTACTGTTATGTACAAGGCCAATATTGTCAAAGTACCACACTTGGATCCACTTCAAGGACAGCGTGAAACAAGCTTTTATGCCACAAGATGGGCAGAAAGCAGCAACTTCACTCTGGCTGTACCCTTCTCCAGAACATCACTCCATCTGAGATCATATATACCCAGGATGACTCAAGTATGGAACACATTCGTACAGCATAATGATGTCAATGAGATAAAGTCAGTTGATCAAATGAAAATGCTGGCACACAGATGGCTCCAATTTCATCCTGTTCCCTACTTGTATGTCTCATAACAATAAAAACGCTTTCAAATGAGCTGATGTAGGTAACAGCTCTTAACTTGCCAATAAAGTTAGGAATCCTTAACCTCTAAATAGCTTGTCAATAAAGCTAGGGATCCTTAACCTTGTCAAACCCTGTGTAAAAAAAGAGAGAGAGAGATAGAGAGAGAAAAGAGAGACAGAGAGAAAGAAAGGAAGATACTGAAAGAGAGAGAGAGAGAGATGACTCGAGTATGGAACACATTCATACAGCATAATGATGTCAATGAGATAAAGTCAGTTGATCAAATGAAAATGTTGGCCCACAGATGGCTCCAACTTCATCCTGTTCCCTACTTGTATGTCTCATAACAATAAAAATGCTTTCAAATGAGCTGATGTAGGTAACAGCTCTTAGCTTGCCAATAAAGTTAGGAATCCTTAACCTGTAAATAGCATGTCAATAAAGCTAGGGATCCTTAACCTTGTCAAACCCTGTGTAAAAAAAAAAAAGAGAGAGAGAGAGAGAGAGAGAAAGAGAGGAAGATACATAGAAGAGAGAGGAGAGGAGAGAGAAGAGAGAGATAGAGAGATGAGAGAGAGAGAGAGAGAGAGAGAGATAGAGAGAGAGATAGAGAGAGAGAGAGAGAAAGAGAGAGAAAGAGAGAACAGAGCAAGACGTCTCATCTCTCGCCTGGACCAATCCTGGATAGATCTATCATTTCAGCAGAGCCTTCAATACAGGAGGGATGTGGGTGGCCTTACTGTTATGTACAAGGCCAATATTGTCAAAGTACCACACTTGGATCCACTTCGAGGACAGCGTGAAACAAGCTTTTATGCCACAAGACGGGCAGAAAGCAGCAACTTCACTCTGGCTGTACCCTTCTCCAGAACATCACTCCATCTGAGATCATATATACCCAGGATGACTCGAGTATGGAACACATTCATAAAGCAAATGCTTTCAAATGAGCTGATGTAGGTAACAGCTCTTAGCTTGTCAATAAAGCTAGGGATCCTTAACCTTGTCAAACCCTGTGTAAAAAAAAAAAGGAGAGAGAGAAAGAAAGAGAGAAAAAAAGAGAGGGGGAGAGATGGGAGAGAGAGAACGAGAGAGAAAGAGAGAGAGAGAGATATATATATATATATATATAAAAGAGAGAGAAACTCACCTGCTGAACAGGACTCTGCGCTTGAAAGAGTATTCGGCGGCCCAGGAGCTCACCAAATATACATCCTACTGACCAAACATCAACAGCTTGCGTGTAATGTCTGGCACCCATGAGTAGCTCTGGTGCTCTGTAGTACTGTGTCACAACCTCTTGTGTCATGTGTTTGCTCTCGTCTGGTTCTTCCACTCTTGCCAGCCCAAAATCACAGATCTAAAACAAATAAATGCAATAAAATAGACCACAATTCTAACTCATTTAATCCATATTTTATCCCTTCAAGAGGGTCCCTTTCTTGTGTTGAAGGAGCTCTTCATTCAGGGAACTGGACCATTTCTCCCATTCTTCACTTTGAATCTAAATACCTCCACCCTTCATTCTTTTGGTCTCATTAGTGGGGATATTTTTCCTTTTGTGAAATCCAGCTAACATCAGAACTAAAAGAAATTAAGAGTACTATTGGCCCTGTTTTACCAGCTTTGGTTGGTAGTGCTATGGTGACCGGGTCACTCCATCCAATGGAAATTTAATCATCTTATGGCATGTCAGGTGGCTCTTCTTGTGGACATCGGGTAGCCATTTGGCAGGCCCTCTGATGACAGAGGAACTATTGAAGATTGCTTGTGGATACAGAATTGGCAACTAAAACTGTATAACCAGCAGTGTTCTTACCAGTTTGCCCACCACTATTATTAGCTAACTTACAATTGGACAGTTTGTACTCTTATCTAAACAGGCAATTTTGCTAAGCCTTGGACAGTTAATTCCAGAGGTGCCAGCCTGGTGTTGTGGATCAGGCAAGGTAACAGGTGACTTCCAGGGAACAACAGCAATATATGTCACAGCAGTTTAGGCAGAATAAGAGGTGCTTTCCAGGAAACAATAGCAATATGTGATGCAGCAGATCAGGAAGAGTAAGAGGTGGTTTTTCAGGGAACAGCAATATGTGTCACAGCAGATCAGGGAGGGTAAGAGGTGGTTTCTAGGGAACAGCAGCAATTTCTGTCACAGCAGAAGTAACCATGGTTCAGGGTGGGTATGTGCTCTATTCATTTATTCTCAGAGCTGCCTGTTTTTTTCCTTGTAAACGATAAAAAATTAATTTCTTCTCTTGGATCCCTAATGATTGCAAAACTGTCTACTGACCCCAGCAGCAATAATTTAATAATTGTTTGCACTCTTGGAAGAATGGCTCAAAGTCATCTGCCAAGAATCAATGACAGACAAGCAACAATGCTGACATATCATGCACACCCTGACTACACACTAAGAAAAAACACAATATAGAAACCTCTCCCACTATTGGAACTCTTCCAAATATGACAATGGACAAGAGTTTTTTTCATTGAAAAGAATCTAGAAGCATACCCAAATGACCATACATTTGCACACATAACTTAAGACCAACATCAGCCAAAACATCTTCCACCCTCTAAAAGGCGAGAGGTATATAATCAAGAGTTAATGAATGCTGACCAAGCAGATAAACTAATGTGCCTCCACACCACTGGCAAGACCCCATTGACTGTTCGCTGACACTCCACCATCAATTTATGCTAAAGAGCAATTGTCAGCCCTCACAATACTTCACAGACTATGCTGCAGACACACACAAAAACAATTAGTAATTACAACACATCCCAGTCACCAGGGTCAAAACTTATGTCTGCCCTGCTTGCTGACAAGAGACACTGCATGAATAATAAAATGATACTGACATTCAATGGCCATAACACTTCCTCAGAATAAGTAGCAAGTCACATCTTGATGGTAAGGAAGCTCAAAACAACACAACAATAGTTGCAAATGTTGGCACTACAGTCACCTGGCAAAATACTGGAGGTCACAGGCAGAATGTCCATTGTGGAGAATCCAATAATAACAACTCAAATTATGACTGCTCCCTTCCTGCCTTAAGTGAAACAAAACACATCCTTTGTAATCTCACTGGTGCCCTATTTTTCTTTAGGAAAGTGAAATTGCGTGCTTGGAAGAGAAAGAGAGTTTGCTTTATAACTAATGGAAGGGAATACTGCACATCATCTACTCCAGAATGCCTGACACTCCCAACACACAGTAGTGACTTCCTATATTTTCATTCCTGTGTTCAACCCTTATGCAGTCCTCATAGTTGATATTCCCAAGTTTTCAGTGTCTGTCACCTTCCCTGCCCCCCAACATCCTATACATTACTCCTTAGTTGTCAATTCTACACTTGCAATACAACCCCAAAGATCTCCAAAAAATTTTATCTTGATCCCTAGCAACAACACACTTCCACTCTCTCCCTATCCTCCCCAGACACAAGTCCTACATTTACAGGCTCCTCCCTCACTTGGGCCAACTAGACTCACAACACTCTCTTCCTTTGATGGCTGCCAATATCTCTACCCTCTCTACTCCTACTTTCCTCATCCATCCCACATAATATATTCCCTTCCACTTCCTTGTCTCTGAAGATGTTTAAAGAAATTATAGTATATCTCAAGATGGGGACACTCAGCAAGACCCCTCAATGATCTAAACCTAATTGCATATACACACCATGTGACTATAACCACAATACTACACTAACAACTACACCCCAGCCTTGCAATCCTTTCCCTCAACTGGTTAATGTTTTACTACCTCCTACACTTGCAACTTACATGTGTGCTACTTCTTGTGACACAAAAAATACAACCCCACACAAATCCCTCATCACTACTGTGCCTCTACTGTCTCATGTCTACTTCAGCAATCATTCTTAGTCCATAACTACCATTTTGCTTACTTCTACTGCTGTATTACTATCACCAAGTGGGAAAATCAAGATCAAAAATATTAAGTTATTCACATGGAAACATAAATAAAAAGTTCAACTTATTCTATTCAAATTTTGATTTTAGAAAATAGTAATACAAAAGCTACATTAGATGTACAAACTGACCAAATGCTACTTTTTTTAGGCTACAAAATTATATCACTGAATACTACAAAAAAAACTGCCCCTACTTTGGAGCATTTGAGACTGCTATTTTAGGTGAGACAATTGTGATCATAGCTCATAAAAAACTATAAATAACTAACAATTTCTTGGATACTATAAGTACAATTGCTAAATTTTAATATTGGTAATTAAGAAAATAATATAAATATTTGTACTTCATTTATAATCAAGAAAGAATTTTTTGCTGGTACTGTACTATACAGCCTCTCTTCACTAAACCTTTTCAGGGTCGAGAGGCCCTCTCCTAAACTCGTTCTAAGGGTCGAAAATTTTTTTGGAAAAAAAAAAAAATTATTTTTTTCTTATGAGATGATAGAGAATCTTTTCCCAATCATAATGACACCAAAAGTATGAAATTTGATGGAAAACTTACGAAATTATCCTCTCACAAGGTTAGCGGTCTCGACGATGTTTACGCATCAGCGATTTCACCCACTTTGAGCCCTATTTTCGGCCAATTCCAGTGCACTAGTCGACAAAAATCATATCTATTTCGCTAGAACTCCATTTTTTTCTATCGAATGAGTACAATAAACAACCCATTTACCGATTTCAACTATCCAATAAAGTGGTCGGAAATTGGCCATTTTGCCAATTTCACACAAATTTCAGAAGATGCCAATTTCCAAATAGGGTCCAGAATAAACAAGACAGACATTCCTGGCACTAAAATAACATTTTCTCTGTTCATCAGTCATGTCCCCAGGCCCTGCCTCCATCTCTTTTGCTTTCCACTTTGAATTTTTATTCTCACAAAAAATAGAAGATTTACTGTTATGCAGACTACTGCATTAGTGTAGAAATGGTGTAGAAATGGTATAAATAATGTCAGCACACTTGTGAAAGAATATTAGACTCACCAGTTGACGTGTAATGGACGCGTGGCATGATTTGTTTACTTTTGAACTTTGGTAAATATCGAGCATTTCTGCTACTTTGAGCTCAATTTCAAGGTACTTTTCATTATGAAACCAATCAAAATTATCTCAATTTCTGTAATATGTCTTTCATTCTATAAAATGAGACCAGGAAAACTAAAATACAACCATAAATACCAAACAAAAATACACTGCAAAGCCGCTGTTTTAAACCAAAAACATGGTCGGAATTTTTTTTTTTTGTGCACTGTGTGCTGCAGAATTTTTTTTATACTGTGCACAGTGACCACATAGACCCATTCTTTCATATGTAGGCCTACCAGCTTTCTCTCACTAGATTGAAGGCGCTAGCATTTAGGCGTATTAGTACATCAATAACCCTGGTGCGAAAGCTGTACTAGTACGTACATCGGAAACCCGGAAAGGGTTAACAATGGAATTCCGTTCCTAATACCACGTCAATAAACGAATTCGTAGATAAACAAGGAGCATATTATAATGGTAGTGGGTTTATGTCGACCATCTCTGATATTGCTTTAATGTCACCCTTCCACCATTTATAACATTTTTAGTATATTTTTAAATGTTTATACAGTAATGTACTGTATATTATAATAAACAGAATAGAGGAAATCATACTGGTCAGAGAGTCCGTTGTAGGTCCGAGTCGTCGGTAAACAAGTATGTTGCTAAGTGAGGGAGAGGCTCTATAGTACTGCTACCAACATCAACACAATGGTCATGTCTCTTCTTTCTTGTTCTACCAGATAACAAAACCCATAAAATGTTTGCTTGAACAAGCAATGCCTTCTTTATAAATGTCTTTCACTTTCAGCCTCCTAACTACGTATATCGTGTTCATCAGTATCACATAGACTGGGAACTTCTGGAACATCACATGCCAGGGTTTGAGAAGCATTTATGCCCTTAGGGATCTCTGTATATCTATAACAAGAACATGGTCTTTGGCTGTGTTCCTCATGCTAAGGAGCCAGGTCTTGCTGCTGATGAGATGCCACTCCCTTGTGCCAGTAGATCTTCCTGTGGGTACCTTAGTTGCCTTGCCATGAGCTCTTTGCCTTATGCTACTGTCAATCATCTTTTTTTAAAGTAATACAATAGAATGTAGCTAACCAAACCTCCAGATACCACTTGACCTTTCGGTTCTTTTCTTATATTCTTCAGGACATGTACTGGGTCGAAAGGGTATATGCTTTAAGCTCTGAATCCAGATTTTGCCAAAGGCTCCCATTTATCATCCATTTCTGGCATGAGAGTCAGAAGTAGTCTTGGTAGTGATAATTTCTGGAAACATGTTGCATGCTTTCCTTCACCTTTCTTCCAGTCAGTCAATAATCTCTCTCTAATCATGCTTAAGAGGGCCATACATGGAGACACTCAAGGACTGTAGGAAGTGCACTGAATTAGGTGGAAGAAAAACCTTTCTGATATTGTTCTGCTTGAATAGTTCCATAACTTTGTAGTTGACCTGAAAGAACATAAGAAAGGAGGATCACTGCAGCAGGCCTGTTGGCCCATACTAGGCAGGTCCTTTACAATCCAACCCACTAAAAAAACATTTGCCCAACCTAATTTTCAATGCTACCCAAGAAATAAGCTCTGATAACTCTATCCACTCATTTGCAAGTCCCAATCAAATCCAACCCCTCTCACTCATATATTTATCCAACCTAAATTTGAAACTACCCAACTAGGTAGACTGTTCCACTCATCAACTACCCTATTTCCAAACCAATACTTTCCTGTCCTTTCTGAATCTAAACTTGTCTAATTTAAATCCATTACTGTGGGTTCTCTCTTGGAGAGATATCCTCAAGACCTTATTAATATCCCCTTTATTAATACCATCTTCCACTTATACACTTCGATCATGTCTCCCCTCATTCTTCGTCTAACAAGTGAATGTAATTTAAGAGTCTTCAATCTTTCTTCATAAGGAAGATTTCCAATGCTATGTATTAATTTAGTCATCCTACACTGAATGTTTTCTAATGAATTTATGTCCATTCTGTAATATGGAGACCAGAACTGAGCTGCATAATCTAGGTGAGGCCTTACTAATAATGTATAAAGCTGCAGTATAACCTCCGGACTTCTGTTGCTTACACTTCTTGATATAAATCCCAATAATCTACTTGCCTTATTACGTACACTTAGGCACTGCTGTCTTGGTTTAACCCTTTGACTGTCGCAACCCCCAATCCTGACGTGACGTGTCTCCTGGTGTCGCAAAATTTAAAAAAAAAATTATTTTTTTCTAATGAAATGATAGAGAATCTTTTCCCGATTGTAATGACACCAAAAAAAACGAAATTTGATGGAAAACTGATGGAATTATGCTCTCGCGAAGTTAGCGACCTCGGCGCTGTGTACAAATCGGCGATTTCGCCCACTTTCAGCCCTATTTTCGGCTAATTCCATTGTTCCAGTCGCCCAAACTCATAGCTATTTCTTTAGAACTCATTTTTTCTATCGATTGAGTACAAGAAACTGCCCATTTACCGATTTCAACTACCTAATAATGTGGTCAGAAATTTGCAATTTGGCCAATTTCACGAAAACTAAAAAATATGACAATTTCAAAATATGGTCCAGAATGAACAATGCAGACATTCCTGGCTCTAAAATAACATTTTCTTTGTTCATTAGTCACGTCTCCAGGCCCCTCTGATATTACTCTTGCTATCTATTTTGAATTTTTATTCAAACAAAAAATAGAAGACTTACTATTATGCAGACTACTGCAATACTGTAATAATTGTATAAATAACATCAACCCATTCATGACTGCATATCAGAATGGCTAGTTGGACATTTATTGGACAATGGCATCATTTGTTTACTTTTGAACATTGGCAAAAATCAAACATTTCCCCTACTTTGAGCTCCATTTCTAGGTTCTTTTTATAGTAAAATCAATCAAAATCACCTCTGTTTCTATAATATGTTTTCCATTCTATCAAATGAGACCAAGAAAACGAGAATACAACCATAAATACTATACGAAAATAGACCACAAAGTCGGCATTTTAATTAAAAAAAATGGTCGGATGTTTTTTTTTCTCATTATGCACTGCGTGCTCCAGGATTTTTTTTATATGGTGCACACTGACTACACAGACCCATTCTCTCACATGTGGGCGTACCAGCTTTCTCCTGCTTGATTTAAAGCCGCTATAATTTATGAGTATATATACGTTAAACACGGTACCTCGTAAGACGTATATATACGGCCGCGACAGTCAAAGGGTTAACGTTGCTGCTCACCATAACCCCCAAGTCCTTTTTGCAATCTGTACGGCTAAGTTCTACATTAATACACCACTACCTCCTGCCTATATATAGCCATCCTACTCCACTTCTGGTTAGTGTGACTTTGTAAATGGTCCAAGTCGGACCGAAACGTCGTTGTAAGCTCCTCTCTTCTATGTGCGGGTTATTTGTATAAGTTCTACATTACTTAACTTATAAGTGCTAGGGTAATGGACACTCCCGAGCTTCAGAACCTTGCATTTATCTACATTGAACTGCATCTGCCGCTTTTCTGACCAAGAATAGAGATTGTCTAAATCCTCCTGAAGTTCCCTAACATCTACGTTTGAATCAATTATCCTACCCTATCTTTGTTTCATCGGCGAATTTGCTCATATCACTAGTAATACCCTCATCAAGGTCATTGATATATAATATAAACAACAACGGGCATAAGACTGATCCCTGTGGAACGCCACTTGTTACAGATCCCCACTCGGATTTAACCCCATTTATGGACACTCTCTGCTTCCTGTCTGTGAGCCATGACTCGATCCATGAGAGTACTTTTCCCTAAATGCCATGAGCTGCCACTTTCTTTAACAGTCTTTGGTGCAGAACTCTATCAAAAGCCTTACTAAAATCTAAGTAAATAATATCAAATTCTTTATCGTGGTCAACAGCCTCAAAATCTTTACTGAAGAAAGTTTATAAATTAGTTAGACAAGAACAGCCTCTCGTGAATCCATGCTGAGTATCATTAATCAGATTATGCTTATCCAGATGGCTTCTTATAATCTCAGCTATACTTGACTCTAGCAATTTGCCTAAAATTGAGGTCAGGCTTATTGGGCGGTAATTTGACGATAATGACTTATCCCCTGATTTAAAAATAGGAATTACATTAGCCATCTTCCACATATCAGACACTATACCTGTTTGAAGAGATAAATTAAAAATATTAGTTAATGGTTCACAGAGTTCCATTTTGCATTCCTTAAGAACCCTTGAAAAAAGCTCATCAGGTCCCGGCGACTTATTTTGCTTCAGTCGATCTATTTGTTTCATAACCATTTCACTAGTGACTGTGATGTTACATAATTTATTTTCTTCAGGCCCACTATAAAAATTAATTACTGGGATATTGTTAGTGTCTTCCTGTGTAAAAACCGAGAGAAAATAATTATTTAAAATTGAGCACATTTCATTCTCTTTGTCAGTAAGATGCCCATAGCTATTTTTAAGGGGACCTCTCTTATCTCTAACTTTTGTTCTATAGACCTGGAAAAAACTTTTTGGGTTAGTTTTTGAATCACTGGCAACTTTAATTTCATAGTCCCGTTTAGCTGTTCTTATCCCCTTTTTAACGTCCCTCTTAATGTTAATATACTGATTCATAAGATGACTCTCACCTCTTTTGATATGCCTATAAATTCCTTTCTTATGCCCTAAAAGATATTTGAGCCTATTATTCATCCATTTTGGATCATTTCTGCTTGATCTAATTTCTTTATATGGGATAAACGTTCTTTGAGCAGCATGTATAGTGTTCAGAAAACTGTCATATTGATAGCTCTCTTCATTACCCCAGTCAACAGATGATACGTGTTCTCTAAGCCCATTGTAATCTGCTAAATGAAAATCTGGAACTGTTACTGAGTTATCCCTACTATCATACTTCCATTCAATGCTAAATGTAATTGATTTGTGGTCACTAGCACCAAGTTCCTTTGAAATTTCTAAATTATTAACAAAGGATTCATTGTTTGCCAGAACTAAGTCAAGCAGGTTATTTCCCCTTGTAGGCTCTGTCACAAACTGCTTCAAAAAACAATCCTGAGCTACTTCTAAGAAGTCGTTTGATTCTAAATTCCCAGTCAAGAAATTCCAATCAATATGACTAAAGTTAAAGTCTCCTAGAATTACTACGTTATCGTGCGTTGTGGCCTTAACAATTTCCTCCCATAGTAGTCTCCCTTGGTCCCTATCTAAGTTTGGGGGACGGTATATTACACCTAAAATCAATTTTTCATGTCCCTCTGAAAATTCTATCCAAACAGACTCAGTATGTGTTTCAGACTTTATATCTGTTTTTAAGCAACAGTTCAAGCGATCTCAGACATACAGTGCCACCCCACCCCCCTTCCTGATACTTCTGTCTACTTGGAACAATTTAAAACCCTGTATGTGACATTCAGCAGGCATATCCCGATTATTCGTATTGAACCACGTCTCGGTTAAGGCAAATACATCAATGTTACCTGCACTAGCAACTAGTCTCAACTCGTCCATCTTATTCCTAGCACTACAACTATTTGTGTAATATATATTTAAGGACCCTCCCTTCTCTTTTTTCTTCCTGCTGATTTCTGTTCCTCCACTTTGCCTGTTACTCTCCTTATCACCTAATGCCATTGGCCTTTCTATGTTCATCAATAACTCTTCCTCATTCTGCCCATAACTGGTTTCCTTAAAACTCACACTATCGCTACACTCAGAATTCATTGATTTTCCATGAAAACCCATACCACTATCTATTTCTAGTTTAAAGACCTAACTGCTCCCTCAACTGCATTGGCCAGTGCTCCCACCCCACACCTAGATAAGAGAACCCCATCCCTGGCATACATGTCATTTCTGCCATAGAAGAGGTCCCAGTTGTCAATGAATGTTACTGCATTTTCCTTACAGTATTTGTCCAGCCAACAATTGACACCAATTGCCCTGGACAACCATTCATTTCCAACTCCTCTCCTTGGCAAAATACAGTGGACCCCCAGTATTCGATTGCATCTGTATTCGATAAATCCGGTATTTGATGCATTATATCGCAAAAATTTTCCTCGGTATTCGATTGAAAACCCAATATTCGATACGATTCGTACGAGACGTGTCCACATGTGGCCTGAACTGCCCAGTGTGTGCCAGTGTTTACAAGCCAGCCAGTGTGCGCGCATCTAAGGATACATTCGGTACATTCCATATTATCCATATTATCACTGTGTTTGGTGCTTGTTTCTGCAAAATAAGTCACCATGGGCCCCAAGAAAGCTTCTAGTGCCAACCCTTCGAGAAAAAAGGCGCTAATGACTTATGAAATGAAGAAAGAGATAATTGCAAAGTACGAAAGTGGAGTGCGTGTGTCGGAGCTGGTCAGGTTGTATAATAAACCCCAATCAACCATCTCTACTATAGTGACCAGGAAAATGGCAATCAAGGAAGCTGTTCCTGCAAAAGGTGCAACTGTGATTACGAAACAGTGGCCGCAAGTGTTAGAAAATGTTGAGAGACTGTTATTGGTGTGGATAAATGAAAAACAGATAGCAGGAGATAGCATCTCTCAAGCGATCATTTGTGAAAAGGTTAGGCAGTTGCATGACGATTTGGTAAAGAAATTGCCTGCAACTAGTGGTGATGTGAGTGAATTTAAGGCCAGCAAAGGTTGGTTTGAAAGATTTAAGAATCGTAGTGGCATACATAGTGTGATTAGGCATGGTGAGGCTGCCAGTTATGTTGTGCGACAGAAGTCCAGTGACTCTCAAGCTGGTCCTAGTGGCATTAAAAGAAGGGAAGTAACCCCGGAAAAGGACTTGCTACCTCAAGTCCTAATGGAAGGGGATTCCCCTTCTAAACACCTCTCCCCTCCTCCCATCCCGTCAATTATCACCAGATCTTCATTAAAGGTAAGTGTCAATTATTTTATTGTTATTGTAATTATTCTATTGCATTAAACTTAATATTTCATGTAGTAAAATTTTTTTTTTCATACTTTTGGGTGTCTTGCACGGATTAATTTGATTTCCATTATTTCTTATGAGGAAAATTGATTCGCTTTTCGATGTTTTCGGTATTCGATGAGCTCTCAGGAACGGATTAATATTGAATAACGGGGGTCCACTGTATTGTTTATTGTGCATGTATCATTGTTTTCTGTGTAGGAAAATGTATATTTCATGTAAAAAAAATCATATTGTTTAACACTTTTGGGTGTCTGGGATGGATTAATTGGATTTCCATTATTTCTTATGGGGAAAATTAATTCGGCTAAAGGCTAAATCGGTTAAAGGCTAGCTCTCTGGAACAAATTAATGGCGTTACCCAGGGGTCCACTGTACTATATGTGTATTTTACTTTTTTATTGTTTTCTAATGCCTAGTTCTATTGCTAACTTAATATATGTTAGTGTAAACTTGTTATCAGGTATTTATATGCATTTATAATTGGAAAAAAAAGGGTGTTCTACTTCACGGCAATTTCCGCTTTACGGAGTAGCCTGGAAGCTAACCTTCCGTATAAGTGGGGCCCTACTGTACAGTGGAACCTCAGCTTACGAGTGCCCCACCATACAAGTTTTGCAGAATATGAACAGTCACTTGGTCGATTATTTGTTTCTGAATACGAGCAAAAATTCAGGATGCAAGCTTCCCCCTAAAACAACTTTTTTTTAGACCTCCAGATCTTACAAAAGCAAAAGTGAATATATAATTGTAGTTCACTGTCGTGATGTACTATAACTGCAACGGAAATAATACAGTGGACCCTCGGTTATCGGCCGTAATCCGTTCCAGAAGCTCGGCCTAAGACTGAAATGGCCAAAAACCGAAATAATATTTCCCATAAGAATTAATGGAAATACAATTAATCCGTTTCAGACAAAAATATTCACAAAAAAAAAATCATTTTTTAACAATTATATAATTATTATATACCTTTACTGAAGGCTAATGCTGGCTTCTGAAAGATAGGGAGTAGGAAAGAGGGAGGAGTTAGTGTGTTTGGAAGGGGAATCCCCCTCCATAAAGACTTTAGGTAGCAAAACCTTCTCTGGGGTTACTTCCCTTCCTTGTCTTTTAATAACACTAGGAACAGCTAGAGAGTCACTGGACCCCTGTTGCACAAAATAACTGTCAAGAGTGCTCTGTTTCTGGCATCTCTTTAAGATTTCCCTGAAGTGAGACAGGGTTTTGTCACTAAACATGTTGCAGATATGGCTTGTAGTATTTCTTACCATAAATTGTGGGTGCTGGTGTTTGTGGATGATAGTGAAGAGAGTGGAGATGGTAGAGGTTCTGGTACTGAAGTCGATGGTTGTACTGGAGTGTGCATAAATTCTGTAATGGATTTCTGTTCTATTTTACCCTGCAGTATATTATACAACTGATGGTAAGGCATCCGCTGCTCTAGATACCGTTTCAGGGTCCTCTTCAGTGAAACAGTCTAGTCAGTCAAGTCATTCAGTCAGTTAAGTCAATGAGTTAAGTCATTCAGTCAGTCAAGTCAGAAAGTCATTCAGTCAAGTCAGTAAGTCATTCAGTCAAGTCAGTAAGTCAGCCAAGTCAATAAGTCATTCAGTCAAGTCAGTAAGTCAAGTCAGTAAGTCAGTCAGTAAATCAGTCAGTCAAGTCATCAAGTCAGTAAGTCAGTCAAGTCAGCCAAGTCAGTCAAGTCAGTCAAGTCAGTCAGTCAATCAAGTCAGTAAGTCAATCAAGTCAGTAAGTCATTCAGTCAGTCAAGTCAGTAAGCCATTCAGCAACACTGGTATGCCTACTGGGTGTCATGATTGCTTGGCAGATACAAGATATGGTAATTAAAACAATTCACAAACACAGCTAGCTTGTAAGAGAGAAGTGGAACTGAACATTTTAGCTGGGATGGTGGGAGATCTTCCCTGCTGACCCACAACAAGGCGGCCGCTTGAGGTAGGGAATGACTGCCACCACTTGTCACATAATGACATATTTTATTCATTCTAGAGTATATATCTGATTTCTATGTTATTTATATTGTTTATTATGCCATATTAGATGAATTGTGATAGATAAATAAGCCGCAGAGTTGGTATTAGCATCATATTCCTGCCTCCTGAGACCAGGAATTCAGCTGGAATGGATTAATGGCATTTCAATTAGTTTAAATGAGGAAAATTGACTCGGCATACAAGCAGAGATACAAGCAAGGTCACAGAACGGATTAAACTCGTAAGCCGAAGTTCCACTGTATTTTTATATTGGTTTTGGGTTTATAAGTGCCAATTTGCTAATTTCGAAAGCAATTTTGACACATGATTTTCATAAAAAAAGTAAAAAAAAAAATCTTATAAAAGACTGAAGAGAAATTCAAACAGAATATGAGAAAACTTAAAAAAAAAAATGCATTTTTAAATTAAATGAGGGTACTGCTGTCTCTGAGATAACAAGAGAATGCCCCTTCAGTTTAGCCTTAATGCTGATGTTTCTTAATGGAATGTTTGAATTAGATTCAGCTTGTGTATGTTTTAATTCTCCATTTTAACTGTGAATGCTTCATATGATTTACTTTAATATTTAGCTGCATTACAAACTTATGCTGCACTCTGCACTACTGAGGTAAGAGGGACTAGTTATGCAGTGCCGGAATAACTTTCTTGGATTGTGCAGCTATTGAGATGCATCTAGTTTCACTGGTGATTAAACACCAGATGTTTGAGGTATACTCTGGCCATCTCTCCTCTTGTGATAAACCACTCTCAAGTTTTAACATAACATACATACAGGTACTGAATGTATGACTGACAGAATCACCTAAGATTCACCCCTCCCCTTACCAAAGAAAAAATACAGTTCTGCAATGTTTTATATGCAGTCTTGTTTAGCACTAATATAATATAGGTATATAACCAAATCTTACTAAAATTTACAGGTCAGATACCCTACCGTATTTAAAAAAAAATCGTTACTGTATCTCGATGTTTTCCTTGAGGAAGGTAACCATCAGGTGACGTGATGAACCGATTCATAAATATTATATAGTTATATATATTACTGCAATGGTTTTCTATTGATGATTTGACAATGTGTTTAAAACATGAATAAGTACTCCTACATGAGCTTAAATACTATTCATCACTCTGAAGCCTAATCTTAATTCTAGTTGCAGTTTTTCAAGCCTAATCTGCCAAATAATTGTTCATGATATTCCATCAAATATACACTAGCGTAACCTCTGTATACTAGAAAGTATATTCTAGCCAAACTTACCTATACAAGATAATGCTATTCTATCCCAGCCTGTGTTGCCAGCTCACCTTTAAAACACAGTTGGAGTTGACGAGAAGGTTGCCAGGTTTGATGTCTCTGTGAATTATCCTCGCAGAGTGCAGGTACTTGAGACCTGCAATATACCAAATATGTCACAGGTATGTCTTGTGAAAATTACAAAAAAAAAATCGTTATAGTAGAAAAACTTATACAGAGCCATTCCCCAGGCTCTGTAAGAGCCTGGGGAATGGAATGAAATTAAATTTTAACCAATGGAAAGAATAACTTGAGTTCTTTGAATCAAAATCCATCCACTTGCGTCTAGGCACTCTTCACTCTGAAGGAAAAAAATAGGGTACCCTGTACTACAACTGACATTCAACATTATTTCTCGAAATAAAAATAGCAATAATTATCATCTGTAATTAATTTCAATCTATTAAAACAAGAAAAAACATCGGAGATATCACTGATATTAATTCTAGCCATCTCTTACCACTTACTACCTGCCTCTCATCCTCTACTCTCCACCTCCCCCCTTCCTTTCTTTCCCCCCCCTCTCTCTCTCTCTCTCTGGTCAGGGTTATACACTATGAGTGTATCACCCTTACTACCCGCCTGGCCCAGACATGGCCGTCCAATTAAAATAAAATATTAATAATGAAAGAATGTGAAAATGCAAAATTTAAAAATTTGATATAAAAAAGCTTTCATATTGGTCATAAAATGTTATAATACATGTAACTGTTCATGTGATCTGTTTATCAGAAGCAACAAAATTATGATTAATTGATGGTTCTCGATGGCAAGTATAAACGTGTCCCAGTAGAATAAATGGAAAGGCAGAGTGAACGGATGAACAGACCTATATAATAATAGAGAAATAACTAACACTACGAGCGATATCATTCAAAATACTTTTTAATACTTGTCTATATGTATGTATGTATAATATATATATATATATATATATATTATATATATATATATATATATATATATAATATATATATATTATATATATATATATATAAAATAAATGCCCGACATTTCTATCTCAAAAGCTTACCACACTGTCACTAACTGGGCAGCCGTAATTAACTCGCCAAGGATACCACTAAATGTTCACGCTCAATTTTCTTGACAAATCTGGGCCACTCAAGGCTTTTTAGCCAGTAGCATTTTTCTTAGTGGATAAAATATTTATGTGTGGGTTCCTTCCATTTTCACCAGTTATAAAATATATTTTGTTATATGATTACATAAATATTAAAAATTACCTTTATATATGCAACAGAATGATAGCTAACTTACCCTCTGATACGGATGTCGATTATTCTGAAGAAGAAAGCACTAAGTACACGAGCTGGTATCATATACAAAGTTAACTTCAATAATCACTAAATACCATGGAACCTCGTTATCCATCACCTCGAGAAAAGAGGCACGTGAAGAATAAGCTTTTAATGTGACAACGTTTCGCTCCATGTAAATGCTTATCACAGAGATAAATGTTGTTACTGTGAAGGAATAGCATATAAATATCACATCTTACGTTTATGTCCAGACTTCACAAGAGTTCCAGTAGCTGTAACACTATTTGGTAGGCCCAAAGTGATCAAAAGTAATATCATCTGTTGGGCATATTTGTAGTTACAGGTGTTACTGTTGACCCCACTCGCCTGCTAATTAGTGTTACAGCTACTGAGAATCTTGAGAAATCTGGAAATAAACAAAAGGAGTAATATGTGTTTTTCCTTCACAGTAGCACGGAGCGAAACGTTGGCACAATAATACTACCATGTGAGAGAAAAAAATATTATAACCTTAATTTTTAAAGGGGTGGACCAGCAAGCCAGCGAAAGGCCTCGGTCAGATGACCAAAAGCTCCAGCGGCGGGTCATCATAGGACTACGACCCGCGTCAGAAAACACTTGTTCTGTTTTCTGACGAACCTTACCTAACCTAACTACCATGTAAAGGTAATACTACCGTGAGGTTGAGCACTTCAACTCCTCTCCAGGGAACTCTAACTCTGAACTTATTCTTCAATGTTCTGTATTGTTTTTTTAATCTCAGATATAAGATATTACGATTATCAGTTGTAACGGTTTTAGCGCAAAGTTTAAAGAAACTTCACCCTTTTCTCATTTCGCCTTCAGGGACTTACGTAGTTTATATTTGACCATCTGGTAACCTCTGAGTTTCTTTATTAAACTCTCGCTGCGGTTTCGTCAGATGAACAAGACGTTAGAATATTGGTCTCTGGGGGAGCTGAAGACAACTGTTACATCCACTCTTCCAATTCTTGGAGACTATTTACTGCTGGGATCAGTTTGAGAAATGGAAACACAGTCCAGCGGTAAATAGTCTCCAAGAATTGGAAGAGTGGATGTAACAGTTGTCTTCAGCACCCTCAGAGACCATTTCTTAATGAGCTGGCCCTTCTCTAGTCTCCACCAATATTCTAACGTCTTGTTCACCTGGCGAAACCGCAGCGAGAGTTTAATAAAGAAACTCAGAGGTTACAATTTCTCAAACTGATCCTTGAGACAGATTCAGAAATCCTTGAGTTTCGTCAGAGAGAGCCATCTTTCCCTCAATCATCACAGGCCAGTAGGCCTGCTTCCGTGCTCCTTCCTTCTTGAGCGGGTGTGACTTGGACTTGCCTAGCATGGGCCAGTCGGCCTGCTACAGTGCTACATGTCTTCCCTTTCTTTGACATCTACCTCTTGTTTTCGTTTGTTTTACTTAATTGTATTAAATATCTCTAACATTTTCAGTTTCATTACTTTTGCCTCATTTTACTTCTTTTGCCTTTTTATTATGTTTTATATCGTAGTAATGTTCGTAACAAGGAACTGTTTCCTTGACAGTCACAATAAATACTTGCTCACCGCCAGCCTTTATTATACTAATGTCGGCAACACGCCTCGGTATTAACCTCAAGCTCAAACTGAGCTTAGGAACTGCTAGGCCAGCTGAGTGCCTATACCATCACTAGTGTGGTCCCACCGTCACTCAGTACGGTCCCAACGTCACTAGTGTGGCCCAACCGTCATTAGTGCGGTCCCACCGTCACTCAGTATGGTCCCAACGTCACTAGTGTGGCCCCACCGTCATTAGTGCGGTCCCACCGTCACTCAGTATGGTCCCACCGTCACTCAGTATGGTCCCAACGTCACTAGTGTGGCCCCACCGTCATTAGTGCGGTCCCAACGTCACTAGTGTGGTCCCACCGTCACTCAGTACGGTCCCAAAGTCACTAGTGTGGCCCCACCGTCATTAGTGCGGTCCCACCGTCACTCAGTATGGTCCCAACGTCACTAGTGTGGCCCCACCGTCATTAGTGCGGTCCCAACGTCACTAGTGTGGTCCCACCGTCACTCAGTACGGTCCCAAAGTCACTAGTGTGGCCCCACCGTCATTAGTGCGGTCCCAACGTCACTAGTGTGGTCCCACCGTCACTTAGTACGGTCCCAAAGTCACTAGTGTGGCCCCACCGTCATTAGTGTGGTTCCACCGTCACTCAGTATGGTCCCAACGTCACTAGTGTGGCCCCACCGTGACGGTGGGACCGTGAAGGTGTGACCGCACCAGTGACGGTGCGGTCGCACCGTCACTAGTGGGGTCACACCTTCACTAATACGGTCCCACCGTCATTAGTGTGGTCCCACCATCACCAGCGCAGTCCCACTGTCATTATTGCGGTCCCACCGTCACTTAGTACGGTCCCACAGTCACTAGTGTGGTTGGCAAACACCGCTGATTCACCAATACATTGCTCACAGTGACGACCCTGACACACTGACACCACTAAACATATCCTTCTATTCAAGATTGATGGACTGAACACATCGACTCAAGGTTGAGGGACTGATTACCTCATTCTCCTCCTGTTCTTCAAGTTTCTCCTACGTATGGACTGATGAAGCCACTGTGTGGCGAAACGTTTCCTCAATAAAGATACCCAAGAGTTGTTAGGTAAGACACATATGCAACAGTTAGACAACTTTATTCCGATACGTTTCGCCTACACAGTAGGCTTCTTCAGTCGAATACAGAAAATAGGCAGGAACAGTAGAGATGTGAAGACGATGTAATCAGTCCATCACCCTTGTAGTCGTAGAATTTGAGGTTGTCAGTCCCTCGGCCTGGAGAAGTTCAGTTCCATAGTCAGGAACTATCTGAAGATCAAGCGACAGTGTGGAGACTTAAATACTGTATTTAAGTCTCCACACTGTCGCTTGATCTTCAGATAGTTCCTGACTATGGAACTGAACTTCTCCAGGCCGAGGGACTGACAACCTCAAATTCTACGACTACAAGGGTGATGGACTGATTACATCTTCACATCTCTACTGTTCCTGCCTATTTTCTGTATTCGACTGAAGAAGCCTACTGTGTAGGCGAAACGTATCGGAATAAAGTTGTCTAACTGTTGCATATGTCTTACCTAACAACCTGTCGGTATTGTATACCATTTTGATGTACCCAAGAGTTGCACATGTGTCTAATTTATCAACATATCCTTCACTATACCCTTGTTGGGTTCCCTTCTCCCACCAGTGTCCTTGGAACTATACTGCTCACACTACCTCGCCGCACTACACTACTTACAGTACCACCCTCCAACCCTGTATTTCAGTGAATATTATCATACTACTGTCTGGAAATGTTGCAAAACCATGCACTAGGATGCAGGGTTACGAGGAGCGAATGTCTCATGTTATGGCGTGTACGAGTGAAAGGGAATATTTTGAAGAAACAGTGCGCTTTAGAAAGTGATGTGTGATATCGTATTAGAGAAGGATGTGTGATTTCGCATTAAAACATGTGTGATACAGTATTAGAGAAGGATGTGTAATAACACATGAGAAGGATATGCGATATCGCATTAGTGATGTCACCTTACAGAGGAATGTGTTAGGTAGGTAGTTCTGAGAACTGAAGAGCACTCAGACAAGGATCAAGGAGCTCTTCCTGTTATTGCTTTTGGCAATTAAGTAGACTACTATAGTGATTTTCTTTTCCTAAAATGACTGGTGGTTGAACATCAGCTGAGAGCTGCTCACAGCGCATGCTGTCTCAACAATATGCCAAGCCCATGATGATCCTTTTCAAATCACTTGTTCTCTCTAGGCTGGAATACTGCTGTACATTAACATCTCCATACAAAGCAGGTGAAATCGCAGATCTAGAGAGTGTACAGAGATCCTTTACTGCACGTATAAGTTCTGTCAAGCACCTTAACTACTGGGAACGCTTGGAAGCACTTGACTTGTACTCGTTATAACGCAGGAGGGAGAGATATATCATAATCTACACTTGGAAAATCTTGGAAGGAATGGTCCCAAATCTGCACACAGAAATCACTCCCTACGAAAGTAAAAGACTGGGCAGGCGATGCAAAATGCCGCCAATAAAAAGTAGGGGCGCCATTGGTACACTAAGAGAAAACACCATAAGTGTCCGGGGCCCAAAACTGTTCAACAGCCTCCCATCAAGCATTAGGGGAATTGCCAATAAACCCCTGGCTGCCTTCAAGAGAGAGCTGGACAGATACCTAAAGTCAGTGCCGGATCAGCCGGGCTGTGGCTCGTACGTCGGACTGCGTGCGGCCAGCAGTAACAGCCTAGTTGATCAGGCCCTGATCCATCGGGAGGCCTGGTCATGGACCGGGCCGCGGGGGCGTTGATCCCCGGAATAACCTCCAGGTAACCTCCAGGTAACCTGTCCTTTTACTTTACAACATGCACCTAGATGGGATCAAATCGAACTGAATCTCATTCCACAGGCTCTATATGATCCCTTTACCTCGGCATTACTCCTACTGCTTCCAATTTATCTTCCTCTGCATTTGACTGAAGAAGCCTATCGCGTAGGCGAAACGTTTCAACAATAAAAATGAAGATTGAGACACTTATGCAGCATATGGGAATCTTTATTCAGGAAACGTTTCGCCACACAGTGGCTTCATCAGTCCAATACAAAGAGGAAGGCGTAAGGAGAGGAGTAGTATGAGGTAATCAGTCCCTCAGCCTGGAGTCGATGTGTTCAGTCCATCAGTCTTGTAGAATGTACAGCATAGGGCCGTAGACGTGGCTTATATACTGTAGTGAGGTGAGGTGAAGCCAGGCGGAGCGGGGTCATAGTGGTACCTCCGCTAAGTCGAAGTAGGTTTCTTCGTCCAAAGGTTGAACAAATGTTGAAGGATTCTTTGTAACAAGATCCCATGATGCTGCAAGTCTGACAGTTGTGATGAATGGTTTGGAAAACCGACAAGTTGAAGATTGAGACACTTATGCAGCATATGGGAATCTTTATTCAGGAAACGTTTCGCCACACAGTGGCTTCATCAGTCCAATACAAAGAGGAAGGCGTAAGGAGAGGAGTAGTATGAGGTAATCAGTCCCTCAGCCTGGAGTCGATGTGTTCAGTCCATCAATCTTGTAGAATGTACAGCATAGGGCCGTAGACGTGGCTTATATACTGTAGTGAGGTGAGGTGAAGCAGGCGGAGGCGGGGTCATAGTGGTACCATCCGCTAGTCGAAGTAGGTCTTCGTCCAAAGGTTGAACAAATGTTGAAGAATTCTTTGTAACAAGATCCCATGATGCTGCAGTCTGACAGTTGTGATGAATGGTTTGAAAAACCGACAAGTTGAAGATTGAGACACTTATGCAGCATATGGGAATCTTTATTCAGGAAACGTTTCGCCACACAGTGGCTTCATCAGTCCAATACAAAGAGGAAGGCGTAAGGAGAGGAGTAGTATGAGGTAATCAGTCCCTCAGCCTGGAGTCGATGTGTTCGTCCATCTATCTTGTAGAATGTACAGCATAGGGCCGTAGACGTGGCTTATATACTGTAGTGAGGTGAGGTGAAGCAGGCGGAGGCGGGGTCATAGTGGTACCATCCGCTAGTCGAAGTAGGTCTTCGTCCAAAGGTTGAACAAATGTTGAAGAATTCTTTGTAACAAGATCCCATGATGCTGCAGAGTCTGACAGTTGTGATGAATGGTTTGAAAAACCGACAAGTTGAAGATTGAGACACTTATGCAGCATATGGGAATCTTTATTCAGGAAACGTTTCGCCACACAGTGGCTTCATCAGTCCAATACAAAGAGGAAGGCGTAAGGAGAGGAGTAGTATGAGGTAATCAGTCCCTCAGCCTGGAGTCGATGTGTTCAGTCCATCAATCTTGTAGAATGTACAGCATAGGGCCGTAGACGTGGCTTATATACTGTAGTGAGGTGAGGTGAAGCAGGCGGAGGCGGGGTCATAGTGGTACCATCCGCTAGTCGAAGTAGGTCTTCGTCCAAAGGTTGAACAAATGTTGAAGAATTCTTTGTAACAAGATCCCATGATGCTGCAGAGTCTGACAGTTGTGATGAATGGTTTGAAAAACCGACAAGTTGAAGATTGAGACACTTATGCAGCATATGGGAAACTTTATTCAGGAAACGTTTCGCCACACAGTGGCTTCATCAGTCCAATACAAAGAGGAAGGCGTAAGGACTGATGAAGCCACTGTGTGGCGAAACGTTTCCTGAATAAAGTTTCCCATATGCTGCATAAGTGTCTCAATCTTCAATAAAAGGACTCCTAAACTCCTAAACGCTTCAACGTTCAAGCTCTCCAAGACAAGCTCAACCAGGTCGAGCCTTCAATCCAGTTCACACTTGAAGAAGAAGTCGACAACACTCTTCCTTTCCTTGATGTTCTGCTCTGCAAAGCTGACCACGAACTTCGTTTTAAAGTCTATCAAAAACCCACCAACCAAAACGATCGTCTCCACTTCTACTCTCACCACGACACCAAAACCAAACGTGGTGTGATTATAGGCTTCTTCCTACGTGCACTCAGAATCTGCAGCAATGAGTTCCTTGAGGAAGAATGCACTATAATTGAACAAGTATTTTCTAAACTCCACTATCCTCGTCACTTCATCAGAGACTGCAGACGGCGGGCATTAAACATCTTCAACACACCCAGAGAAGACACTGCCGAGAAGAGATACATAGTCCTCCCCACCAACTCCATTGCCAAACATGTTTCCAACATCTTTGCCAAAACATCATTCCAAGTATCTACCTCCACAACCACGACCATCAAGGACATCACCAGTAGTAGACAGGACAAGCCTCCATCCTCTGCAGGGGTATACATAATCCCTTGTAATGACTGCAACAAATTATATGTGGGCGAAACATCAAGAGACCTCCAAACACGCATTTCAGAACACCAATATGCAAGCAGGACTGACGATACAAGGAATGCCTGTGTACAAACATCGCAATTCACACAACCATTTAATTAACTACAGAAAACTCAAGACTTATAGCCACAGAAGACAACACTCAATACAGAAGAATCCTGGAATCATCGCTTATCTCTATAACCAACAATTTCAACCAGAACAATGGCTTCTATAACATAGCTGAACCACTCGCCAAGAAACTTCTTCATCGCTATCCCACGTAAGAACATAGAACACTGCAGAAGGTCTACAACTTGTCCAATACCCCTGCCAAGCTACCCAAGACTCTATAACCCCACCCGGTAGATCATCAGATGCAGCATTCTCCACCTGACCTCAACATTCTGAACATGACTATAAATACTCTCGTACCTTCCAACCCCAGGTAGATCCGTGTGTGACTTGAAAAAGCCCACTGTGTGGGTGAAACGTTGTCAATAAAGGATCACATTATACTGCATTTGTGTTTATATTTCCAAAAGGACTGTAGAAGGTACTTAGCTTGAATGACGGCACAACGACTCCGGGTGTAGCTGCAGAGACGTTGAGCCGTCATTCAAGCTAAGTGCCTTCTACAGTCCTTTTATTAATTGGTTTAGAATTGGAGCAAGCTAAACCAATTCCTTATAGCCTCTCCAATATCAAATTTGTGAGATACGAGAGAGCAGATGTGTGTCTAAGTTTTATCAGTTTGTAAAGATGGGAGTGGCGGCTGCTAATTTTCACACCCTGGTTCTGTTAAGGCACTCTAGACTCTATGGAGACCATGTAGTGAATGGGAGCTGACCTCTAGCCAGAAATTATGAGGGAAATGGAGGCCTTGGCGCCGGGTCACTATCTGGAAAAGACCCATGCCGGGACAAGACCGGCGAACCTACAACAAAGTGGAGGCCTCTGCAAATTCAGGGGAAGTAGCTGAGAGAGGATTTTGGGGAGAGTTTTGGCAAGGTACCCATCTGGAGGCTCTGTGTCTCAATTTCATCACAAGGTCTTGGGACCTATGGCTAAGAGATGATTGGCCTTTTCCGAGTGTTCTACCAAGCACTTTATTTTCCACTGTAATTTAATATCTGGTTTCGCCAGCTAATTGTATTCCCCAGGCTCAACAGTCTTGTATCTTCCCCAGTTATCTTAGTATCAGACCCCCCTTTCTTTAGCCAAGTATATTATCGTATAAGTATTAATAAATTGTAATTAAGTGGAATAATGTATTAAGTCTCCCTGTATTAATTTGTCACTCTGTATAAGCCTGATTTGTGAATAAAAGTTAAAGTGGAAGCAAGTAAAGTGCCGAGTAGTGTGGAGTGTGTAGTGAGGTGAGATGGTGTGGTCACTGTCTCAGTTCATCACTCCCCTCAAGGAAGGTTCCTTGATGTTGGTGAGGGGCTCTTGATTTAGGGAATTGAATCTGTGCTCCAGTTCCCCGAATTAAGCCTGAATGCCTTCCAAATCCCCCCCCCAGGCGCTGTATAATCCTCCGGGTTTAGCGCTTCCCCCTTGATTATAATAATAATAATCAGTTCATCACTCATTACTCCACCAGGATATCACAAGCTGTGAACTGTGAAGGTTCTCTTCATTTTTCAATTCAGCAATTTCGTCTGCCCTGAAGGGGGGGGGGGCACTGGTACACAGCAATATTCCAGCCTAGATATAACGAGTGACTTGAAGAGCATCATCATTAAGAACATAAGAAAGAAGGAACACTGCAACAGGCCTACTGACCCATGCGGAGCAGGTCCATGTCCCCCCCCGGATTAACCCAATGACCCCCCCCCCGATTAACCCAATGACCTCCCCAGATTAGCCCAATGACCTACCCAGTCTGGTCACCTCCACTCAAGGAAGGAGCACGGCACCAGACCCAGCAGCACAAGCTAGTCAGGTCCAACTCACACCCACCCACACCCACTCATGTATTTGTCTAACCTATTTTTAAAACTACACAACGTTTTAGCCTGAATAACTGTACTCGTCGGTTATAAATGACCATAATTTTTAAAGGGGTGGACCGGTAAGCCAGCGGAAGGCCTCGGTCAGATGACCAAAAGCTCCAAAGGCGGGTCATCATCTGACTAAGACCCGCGTCAGGAAACATTTGTCCTGTTTCCTGACGAACCTTACCTAACCTAACCTAACCTAACTGTACTCGGGAGTTTGCTCCACTCATCCACAACTCTATTACCAAACCAGTGCTTTCCTATATTCTTCCTGAATCTGAATTTTTCCAACTTGAAACCATTGTTGCGAGTCCTGTCTTGGCTGGAAATTTTCAGCACGCTATTTACATCCCCTTTATTTATTCCTGTTTTCCATTTATACACCTCAATCATATCCCCCCTAATTCTACGCCTTTCGAGAGAGTGCAGATTCAGGGCCCTCAGTCTTCCTCTAGGGAAGTTTTCTGATACAGGGTCATCTTTGTCATCCTCCTCTGTACGTTTTCCAGAGCATTTATATCCATTCTGTAATACGGTGACCAGCACTGAGCAGTATAGTCTAAATGAGACCTAACCAAGGATATATAGAGTTGAAGAACAACCTGAGGACTTCTATTATTTTTGCTTCTAGATATGAAGCCAAGAATTCTGTTAGCTTTATTGCAAACACTAATGCACTGTTGTCTTGGTTTTAGATTACTGCTAACCAGAACTCCTAAATCCTTTTCGCAATCAGTAGTATTAAGATCTACATTATTTAGTTTATATGTGGCATGGTTATTTACCTGTCCAACATTTAGAACTTTGCATTCATCAATATTAAACGGCATCTGCCACTTCTCCGACCATTGCATCAGTCTATTCAAATCATCCTGGAGGGCTCTAGTGTCCTCATTAGAATGAATTGGGCGGTCTATTTTGGTGCCAGCAGCAAATTTGCTTTTGTCGCTATTTATTCCCTCATCTATGTCGTTCATGTAAATTGTGAACAACAACGGGCCCAACACTGACCCCTGAGGAACACCGCTTGTGACGTGCCCCCATTCTGATTTCTCCCCATTTATGCAAACTCTCTGCTGTCTATTTGTCAGCCATGCCTCTACCCAGGAAAAAATTTCTCCTCCTATTCCGTGTGCCTTAAGTTTCCTCAATAGCCTCTGGTGTGGAACTCTATCGAAAGCCTTACTGAAGTCCATATAGACAATATCATATTCATTACCATGATCTACCTCCTCAAACACCTTAGTGAAAAAAGTTAGTAAATTTGTAAGACAGGAACGCCACTTTGTAAAACCGTGTTGAGATTCATTAATCAATCTGTCCCTGCAAGATGGCTACGAATTGCTTCGGCAATTATTGATTCCATAAATTTTCCCACTATGGAGGTAAGGCTTATTGGTCTACAGTTCGAAGCCAAGGACCTGTCACCTGCCTTGTAAATAGGTATTACATTTGCCATTTTCCACTTATCAGGCACTATGCCAGTTTGTAGTGATATGTTAAAAATATTAGCCAAAGGTATGCTAAGTTCCTCTTTACATTCCTTTAACACCCTTGCAAACAGTTCATCAAGACCTGGGGATTTGTTAGGTTTTAGTTTCTCTATTTGTCTGAGGACGATGTCACTAGTTACCGCAATCGTGCATAGCTTATTATCATCCTGTTCTACATAATCTATTATTTCAGGAATATCGCTAGTATTTTCCTGGGTGAAAACTGAGAGGAAGTAGGTATTGAGAATTTCACACATTTCCTTATCACTGTCAGTGATCTGAAGGTTCTAGTTATCCAACACATCATTTTTCTTGCAACTGTAATAATACCAACATCTTATGCTCATTAAACGTGTAATATGACATTATAACTCCCAGGTCTCTCACATTAGACTTACTTTATATTGATTGGTTTGAGCTTGTCTTGTACTCAGATCTTGTTTACCTACCTGGAGTCTACTTGGAGAACATTCCGGGGATAAACGCCCCCGTGGCCCGGTCCACGATCAGGCCTGATCAATGAGGCTGTAACTGCTGGCTGCACATAATCATATGTATGAACCACAGCCTGGCCGATCCGGCACTGACTTTAGGTATCTGTCCAGCTCCCTCTTGAAGACAACCAGGGGTCTATTGGTAATGCCCCTTATGGCTAGTGGGAGGCTGCTGAATAATCTTGGGCCCCGGACACTTACTGTGTTTTCTCTTAGTGTACCCTACTTTTCACTGGGGGTATGTTGCATCGCCTGCCAAGTCTTTTGCTTTCGTAAGGAGTGATTTCTGTGTGCAGATTAGGAACCAGTTCCTCTAGAATCTTCTAGGTGTAGATTATGATATATCTCTCTCACCTGCGGTCCAGTGAGTACAAGTCAAGTGCTTCCAGGTGTTCCCAGGAGTTCAGGTGTTTGATGGAACTTATAAGTGCAGTAAAGGTTCTTTGTACATTCTCTAGATCTGCAATTTCACCTGGGAACGATTCCCGGGTATGTTATGTGTGGGCACATGTTAATGATTAACTAGCAGTAAACAGGTACCTAAGCGTTAGCTGGCTGTTGTGTCACATCCTGAAGAAGGAGCAGGTGATCTTAGGTTAATATCCCAGCGAGGTTAGTAACTCCATGAATATCTTCTTTCAAACCAACGTGGGTACACAAATATTCTTATAATAAACATTTTAGAACCAATGCTTGAAGCACACATACATAACTGACTGCCATGCAAGCCCAGACAATGTAGTGCTGCTGTTACAACCACTGCATACCACACACACACACACACACACACACACACACACACACACACACACACACACACACACACACACACACATCTGACCCGAAGCTGTTATACAGCCACATCAGGAGGAAAACAACAGTCAAGGACCAGGTAATCAGGCTAAGGAAGGAAGGAGGAGAGACAACAAAAAAATGACCGTGAAGTATGTGAGGAACTCAACAAGAGATTCAAAGAAGTGTTCACAGAGGAGACAGAAGGGGCTCCAGAAGGACGGAGAGGTGGGGCACACCAAGTGCTGGACACAGTGCACACAACCGAGGAAGAGTGAAGAGGCTTCTGAGTGAGCTAGATACCTCAAAGGCAATGGGGCCGGATAACATCTCTTCATGGGTCCTGAGAGAGGAAGCAGAGGCGCTATGTGTACCCCTAACAACAATATTCAATACATCTATCGAAACAGGGAGATTGCCTGAGGCATGGAAGACAGCAAATGTAGTCCCAATCTTTAAAAAAGGAGACAGACATGAAGCACTAAACTACAGACCAGTGTCACTGACATGTATAGTATGCAAAGTCATGGAGAAGATTATCAGGAGAAGAGTGATGGAACACCTAGAAAGGAATGATCTCATCAACAGCAGCCAACATGGTTTCAGGGATGGGAAATCCTATGTCACAAACCTACTGGAGTTCTATGACATGGTGACAGCAGTAAGACAAGAGAGAGAGGGATGGATGGATTGCAATTTCTTGGACTGCAAGAAGGCGTTTGACACAGTTCCACACAAGAGATTAGTGCAAAAACTGGAGGACCAAGCAGGGATAACAGGGAAGGCACTACAATGGATCAGGGAATACTTGTCAGGAAGACAGCAGCGAGTCATGGTACGTGGTGAGGTGTCAGAGTGGGCACCTGTGACCAGCGGGGTCCCACAGGGGTCAGTCCTAGGACCAGTGCTGTTTCTGGTATTTGCGAACGACCTGACGGAAGGAATAGACTCCGAGGTGTCCCTGTTTGCAGATGACGTGAAGTTGATGAGAAAAATTCATTCGATCGAAGACCAGGCAGAACTACAAAGGGATCTGGACAGGCTGCAGACCTGGTCCAGCAATTGGCTCCTGGAGTTCAACCCCACCAAGTGCAAAGTCATGAAGATTGGGGAAGGGCAAAGAAGACCGCAGACAGAGTACAGTCTAGGGGGCCAGAGACTACAAACCTCACTCAAGGAAAAAGATCTTGGGGTGAGTATAACACCAGGCACATCTCCTGAAGCACACATCAACCAAATAACTGCTGCAGCATATGGGCGCCTAGCAAACCTCAGAACAGCATTCCGACATCTCAATAAGAAATCGTTCAGGACCCTGTACACCGTGTAAGTTAGGCCCATATTGGAGTATGCGGCACCAGTTTGGAACCCACACCTAGCCAAGCACGTAAAGAAACTAGAGAAAGTGCAAAGGTTTGCAACAAGACTAGTCCCAGAGCTAAGAGGTATGTCCTACGAGGAGAGGTTAAGGGAAATCAACCTGACGACACTGGAGGACAGGAGAGATAGGGGGACATGATAACGACATACAAAATACTGAGAGGAATTGACAAGGTGGACAAAGACAGGATGTTCCAGAGGTGGGACACAGCAACAAGGGGACATAGTTGGAAGTTGAAGACACAGATGAATCACAGGGATGTTAGGAAGTATTTCTTCAGCCACAGAGTAGTCAGGAAGTGGAATAGTTTGGGAAGCGATGTAGTGGAGGCAGGATCCATACATAGCTTTAAGCAGAGGTATGATAAAGCTCACGGTTCAGGGAGAGTGACCTAGTAGCTATCAGTGAAGAGGCGGGGCCAGGAGCTTGGACTCGACCCCTGCAACCTCAACTAGGTGAGTACACGACAACCTCTTGCACTCGCATGTTGCACTTCCTGCAGCTCTCCCCGCCACCACCACTTATACTCATCAACTCCAGCAGTGCTAGACTGTCTTATCCTATGTAAGAAAACACTCTGATCCTGTATGCAAGAAACCTCCAGCACATCTTAGAAGCATTCAAGTAATGGGTAAAAGGTATCCATGTAGCTAACAATGGAAAACACCGCCTCCACCCCCAACACCATCATCTCCAACACTTCTCATAACCGTCACCATTCCGAGCCACCTCCAATACCCTCCCCCACCTCCAACACACCCACCATCTCCAGCAGTAGCACCAGCAGCAGAGGGAAGCATCGATCGGGATGCAGGTCGCGCATACGACCTCCATCACAAACTGTTCCTCAGTGTGGGCGAGGCTGTGCATATCTGATACCTGAGAGAGAGAGAGAGAGAGAGAGAGAGAGAGAGAGAGAGAGAGAGAGAGAGAGAGAGAGAGAGAGAGAGAGAGAGAGAGAGAGAGGAGGGAAGGAGGGAAGGAAGGGAAGGAGGGAGGGAGAGAAAGGGAGGGAGAGAAAAGGAGGGAGAGAAAAGGAGAGAGAGAGAAAAGGAGAGAGAGAGGGTAGCTCTCAATGGAACAGAATCAGCAAGACATCCTATTGGGGCAAGTGTTCTACAAGGAAGCGTGCTGGGACCATTGTTATGGAATGTCTACTTCAGTGACCTTCTTCATCTCATCCCAGAATCCCATGCATACGCAGACGACTGTACACTGACATTCACTTATCCAAGAGAAGAAATGCCAGCTGCTCTAAGCTACACCAATCACCAGCTAAGAGCTATATCAGCTTGGGGAAATAGATGGCAAGTAACACTTGCACCTGAGAAAACACAAATGATGATGATGGTCTCTAGGCACCATGATGGTAATGCTGGTGCAGTAGTAAGGATGAATAGGAGGGTGTTGGCACCTGGAGAAGTTGATATCCTTGGGGTGAAATCTGACTCCAAACTAACCATGAAGAACCATGTTGTAAATCTTGCAAACAAGGAAGCCAGGAAGCTTACAGCACTTCGCCTTATCTCGCATCTGCTTGACAGTAGGGGTTGCAAGATTCTGTACAAGGAACAAGTATGCTCACACCTTGAGTATGCTCCACTTTCTTGGTTTGCCTGTCCCCCCTCTCATCTGCGACTGCTTGACAGAGTAGAGAACAGAGCAAGACGTCTCATCTCTCGCCTGGACTAATCCTGGATAGATCTGTCATTTCAGCAGAGCTTTCAACACAGGAGGGATGTGGGTGGCCTTACTGTTATGTACAAGGCCAATATTGTCAAAGTACCACACTTGGATCCACTTCGGCCAATATTGTCAAAGTACCACACTTGGATCCACTTCGAGGACAGCGTGAAACAAGCTTTTATGCCACAAGATGGGCAGAAAGCAGCAACTTCACTCTGGCTGTACCCTTCTCCAGAACATCACTCCATCTGAGATCCTATATACCCAGGATGACTCGAGTATGGAACACATTCATACAGCATAATGATGTCAATGAGATAAAGTCAGTTGATCAAATGAAAATGCTGGCCCACAGATGGCTCCAACTTCATCCTGTTCCCTACTTGTATGTCTCATAACAATAAAAATGCTTTCAAATGAGCTGATGTAGGTAACAGCTCTTAGCTTGTCAATAAAGTTAGGAATCCTTGACCTGTAAATAGCTTGTCAATAAAGCTAGGGATCCTTAACCTAACCTTGTCAAACCCTGTGTAAAAGAGAGAGAGAGAGAGAGAGAGAGAGAGAGAGAGAGCGGGAGGTGGAGGGAAGGAGGAGGAGGAGGCAGCAAGTAGATGATGAGAGGTGAGAGGAAGGCCATCGCACAAGTCTTGGATGTTACGGGTCATGTCACAACTGCGAGAGTTGTTACACTACAGGACGGGCAGCCACCAGAAGTGTTACTCTGGCATCTTCTTTCTACAGAATCTTAATTAATCCATCACCGACCATTTATGCATCTAATGACTCGCGTTTAGAACATGTTAAGGCATTAAACTGCAACTAAATAACTCAAGTTAACAGACTAAATGAAAACTGTCTAACAAAAGACTATCTTCACCAGCACACTATTAATATTACTTAATATTAAATACAGTATACACTCATACACTTACCTTGTTTTTTATTATTATTAACACATCGGCCGATTCCCACCAAGGCAGGGTGGCCCGAAAAAGAAAAACTTTCATCATTCACTCCATCACTGTCTTGCCAGAGGTGTGTTTTACACTACAGTTATAAAACTGCAACATTAACACCCCTCCTTCAGAGTGTAGGCACTGTACTTCCCATCTCCAGGACTCAAGCCCGGCCTGCCGGTTTACCTGAATCCCTTCATAAATGTTACTTTGCTCACACTCCAACAGCACGTCAAGTATTAAAAACCATTTGTTTCCATTCACTCCTATGAAATACGCTCACGCATGCTTGCTGAAAGTCCAAGCCCCTCGCACACAAAACCTTTTTTACCCCCTCCCTCCAACCCTTCCTAGGCCTACCCCGCCTTACCTCCACTACAGATTTACACACTCTCGAAGTCATTCTGTTTTGTTCTATTCTCTCTACATGTCCGAACCACCTCAACACTCCCTACTCATCCCCCTGGATAATAGTTTTGCTAATCCCGTACCACCTCCTAATTTCCAAACTACGAATTCTCTGCATTATATTCACACCACACATTGCCCTGAGAAATGACATCTCCACTGCCTCCAGCCTGCTCCTCGTTGCAATATTCATCACCTATGCTTCACATCCATATAAGAGTGTTGGTATAACTATACTCTCATACATTCCCCTCTTTGCTTCCACGGACGAAGTTTTTTGTGTCCACAGACTCCTAAGTGCACCACTCACCCTTTTCCCCTCATCAATTCTGTGATTCATCTCATCCTTCATAGACCCATCCACTGACACGTCCACTCCTAAATATCTGAGTACATTCACCTCCTCCATACTCTCTCCCTCCAATCTGATATCCAATCTTTCGTCACCTAATCTTTTTGTTATCCTTATAACCTTACTCTTTCCTATATTCACTTTTAATTTTCTTCTTTTACATACTCTACCAAATTCATCCGCCAACCTCTGCAACTTCTCTTCAGAATCTCCCAAAAGCACAGTGTCATCAGCAAAGAGAAACTGTGACAACTCCCACTTTGTGTTTGATTCTTTATCTTTTAACTACGCACCTCTTGCCAAGACCCTCGCATTCACTTCTCTTACAACCCCATCTATAAATATATTGAACAACCACGGTGACATCACACATCTTTGTCTAAGGCCTACTTTTACTGGGAAATAATCTCCCTCTCTCCTACATACTCTAATCTGAGCCTCACTATCCTCGTAAAATTTCTTCACTGCTCTCATTAACCTACCTCCTATACAAAAGCTGCCACATTGCCCCCCTATCCACCTTGTCATATGCCTATTCCAAATCCATATATGCCACAAAACCTCTTTAGCCTTATCTAAATACTGTTCACTTACATGTTTCACTGTAAACACCTGGTCCACACACCCCCCTACCTTTCCTAAAGCCTCCTTGTTCATCTGCTATCCTACTCTCCATCTTACGCTTAATTCTTCCAATAATAACTCTACCATACACTTTACTAGGTATACTCAACAGACTTATTCCTTATAATTTTTGCACTCTCTTTTGTCTCCTTTGCCTTTATACAAAGGATCTATGCACACTCTCTGCCAATCCCTAGGTACCTTACCCTCTTCCATACATTTATTAAATAGCACCAACCACTCCAAAACTATATCCCCACCTGATTTTAACATTTCTATCTTTATCCCATCAATCCCAGCTGCCTTACCCCCTTTCATTTTACCTACTGCCTCATGAACTTCCCCCACACTCACAACTGGCTCTTCCTCACTCCTACAAGATGTTATTCCTCCTTGCCCTATACACGAAATCACAGCTTCACTATCTTCATCAACATTCAACAATTCCTCAAAATATTCCCTCCATCTTCCCAATACCTCAAACTCTCCATTTAATAACTCTCCTCTCCTATTTTTAACTGTCAAATTCATTTGTTCCCTAGGCTTCCTCAGCTTATTTATCTCACTCCAAAACTTTTTCTTCTTTTCAACAAAATTGGTTGAAAACATCTCACCTACTCTCTCATTTGCTCTCTTTTTACACTGATTCATCACCTTCTTAACCTCTCTTTTTCTCTCCACATACTCTTCCCTCCTTGTATCTCTTCTACTTTGCAAAAACCTCTCACATGCTAACTTTTTCTCCCTTACTACTCCCTCTTTACATCATGATTCCACCAATCGCTCCTCTTCCCTCCCGCACCCACTTTCCTGTAACCACAAACTTCTGCTGAACACTAACACTACATTCTTAAATCTACCCCATACATCTTCGACCCCATTATCTATACTCTCACTAGCCCATCTATCCTCCAATAGCTGCTGCTTCTATTTTCCTTGTATCTCATCTCTCAGTAGTACCATGTATGGTACTACTGAGACACCTACCTTTTACTCTCACTGTAGCTACAACTAAAAAGTGATTTGATATATCTGTGGCCCCTCTATAAGCATGTACATCCTGAAGTCTACTCAACAGTCTTTTATCTACCACTACATAGTCCAACAAACTACTGTCATTACGCCCTACATCATATCTTGTATAATTATTTATCCTCTTTTTCTTAAAATATGTATTTCCTATAACTAAACCCCTTTCTATACAAAGTTCAATCAAAGGGTTCCCATTATCATTTACACCTGGCACCCCAAACTTATCTACCCCACTCTCTCTAAATGTTTCTCCTACTTGAGCATTCAGGTCCCCTACCACAATTTCTCACTTGGTTCAAAGGTTCCTATACATTCGCTTAACATCTCCCAAAATCTCTCTCTCTCTCTCCTCTACATTCCTCTCTTCTCCAGGTGCATACACGCTTACTGTGACCCACTTTTCGCATCCGACCCTTATTTTAATCCACATAATCCTTGAATTTACACATTTACATTCCCTCTTCTCCTTCCATAATATATATATATATATATATATATATATATATATATATATATATATATATATATATATATATATATATATATATATATCGTACTGAATATGTAAAACTGGTCAATTAGCAAGAACTCATTTAAAATTAAGTCCTTCCTAAAATTTTCTCTTATACGTTTAAAGATATATATTTTTTTTCATTAATGTTAATGTAAAAAATTTTAATTTTTCTCCAAAAGAATCTTAGAAAACTTACCTAACCTTATTATAACAAGAACAATTTATTTTAGCCTAACCCAACTAAATATATTTTAGATTTCTTTACAATAATTTAATACTAAACAAACACAGTGAAATATATTTTTTTCGTTAGGTTCAGAATGATTTTGGCGAAATTATTTCATACACAAATTTTCACTTGTCTTACATGGCAAGATGAGCGTTGCTATTTAAGCCAAGATCGCAAGTTCTGCCTATTCGGCACGACACACACACACACACACACACACACACACACACACACACACACCCCACACACACACACACATACGGGGCCAGGAGCTGAGTCTCGACCCCTGCAACCACAATTAGGTGAGTCACACTACACACACACACACATAATATAATATATATATATTATATATATTATGTCGTGCCGAATATGTAAAACTGGTCAGTTAGCAAGAACTCATTTAAAATTAAGTTCTTTCTAAAATTTTATCTTATACGTTTAAAGATATTATTTTTTTCATTAATGATGATGCACAAATTATAATTTGCACACAAAGAACTTAGAAAACTTACCTAACCTTATGTATACAAGCGCAATTTATTTTAGCCTAACCCAACCAAATATATTTTAGATTTGTTTACAATAAATTAATACTAGCAAACACAGTGAAATATATTTTTTCGTAGGTTCAGAATGATTTGGCGAAATTATTGCCTACACAAATTTTCACTTGTCCTATATGGCAAGATAGCGTGCTATTTAAGCCAAATTCGCAAGTTCTGCCTATTCGGCAACGACATAATATATATATATATATATATATATATATATATATATATATATATATATATATATATATATATATATATATATATATATATATATATATATATATATATACAAAACAACCATTTGCGCCTTACCAAAGCAGATAAAATAAATGCAACTGTAATTATGAAAGAAAATGATTACCAAGAAAAAATGAATAATCTCTTAGATGATACTGAAACCTATTCTAAACTTAGAAAGAATCCCTTAGAAACCGTTAACAGCAACTTCAATAAAACAATAAAACTTCTACTGAAAGGCAAAGATGAATTAATTAAACAATTCACTTCCACTAATCCATCTTTACCTTACATGTATGGACTAATAAAAACACACAAACCAGGTAATCCAATTAGACCAATTATTAGCTCCATAGGATCAATTTCGTATAAATTGTCCAAATGGCTTGTTAACATTTTGAGCCCTGTTGTTGGTAAAATTTCTAACTTGAATGTTAAAAACAACTTAGATTTAGTTGATAAATTAAGCTCCTTGACTGACTTAAATGATTTTAACATGGTTAGTTTTGATGTTGCTTCCTTGTTTACGAAAGTTCCTGTTGATGATTTATTAAGTTTCTTATCTGAAGAACTCGTTAATTATGATTTACCATTGCCAGTTCCTACTATCATTAAACTTATTAAACTTTGCATTGTTGATGCAAAATTTGTATTTAATGATAAGTTTTACACTCAGAAATTTGGTATGGCAATGGGGAATCCTCTTTCACCTGTTCTTAGTAATCTATACATGGAATTTTTTGAAACAAGGTTACTTAACACAATCCTCCCTAATAGAGCAAAATGGTTCAGATATGTTGATGATATTTTAAGTCTTATGCCCAAGAATGTAGATATACACCATTTCCTTGGCAAATTAAATAGCTTAGCCCATTCTATAAACTTTACTGTTGAGTTTGAGAAAAATAACTCATTGCCTTTTCTAGATGTTTTAATTATTAAGAGTAATAATGAATTCAAATTTAAAATTTACAGAAAACCTACAAATAACTGTTCCTATGTACACTATTATTCTTCCCATCAAGATAGAGATAAACTCTCTGTTTTCTCATCAATGTTTTTGAGAGCTTTACGTATTTGTAGTCCAGAGTTCACAGATGAAGAAATATCCAAAATTTATGAAATAGCCAATGATCTGAAATACCCGAGAAATGTAATTGATAAATCATTTAAAATTGCTATTATTATTATTATAATCAAGAGGACGCGCTAAACCCGGAGGATTATACAGCGCCTGGGGGGAGGGATGTGGAAGGCATTCAGGCTTAATTCGGGGAACTGGAGCACAGATCCAATTCCCTAAATCAAGAGCTCCTCACCAACGTCAAGGAACCTTCCTTGAGGGGTCCTTTACCATGAAAACTTGGTTGATATGCCTTCTCTTCTTAAGACTTTTAATATTAAAGTTGTATTTAAAAATCTTGATACAGTAAAAAAAACTTTTGATAAAGAATCCCCCCAAATGCTGACGGATGTGTCTATAAGATTCCTTGTAAAATTTGCGATAAAGTTTATCACGGTCAAACTGGTAAAAATCTCGAACTTAGATTAAAACAACATAAATATAGCATTAGAACTGGACAAGATTCCAATGCTCTGTTTATTCATGTGAGTAGTCACGAAAGCGCTTGGAATTTCACTACTCTTTCACAGTGGTTGTTTTGCATATTTTAAAATCACCTGTTTACTGTGATCTTATTGCTTATATATATATATATAAAATCTATATATATATATATATATATATATAATATATAAATAATATAATATATAAAATATATATATATATATTTTTATATATGGCAGAAATCTAATTAGTGTTAGAGAAAGAAAGAGAGCGAGAGGAAGGGGACTGACCTCTGAGTATCTGATAGAGGAAGACCTTGACATGGTCGGCTGACAGGTGTTGTGGGGAGACGATGATCTTGTGAAGGTCACTCTGCATCAGTTCAGTGATCACGTAGCTGTCATTCAATGTTAAGGAACACAACACGTACACTTATCAACACACAACGTGTGGCCAGTGCTTAGTAACGTACCACCACACGCTGCATTGTACCACCATACACTGTATTATACCATCACACACTGTACTGTACCACCACACACTGTATTGTACCACTACACACTGCATTGTACCACCACACACTGCATTGTACTATTATGCTGTAATGTACCACCACACAGGGTATTTTAAACCAAAAGGCTCAGTGAAACCAAATGCCTTTTTTACCTTTGCTGTTAATTACCAAAACACTTAGTAACCAAACACTTTTGACCCCACAAACCATTGTACTTGTCTTTGACCTATCCTGTAAAAAAACTAAAGACTGTCAGTAGATAGGCTTTGTGGGGCATAAATGTCTCTGCTCAGGACTCTCTGCACATGAAGATGTGTCATACTTACTTCTGCAGTAACGTACATCACTACTGATTTAAATACAAGTTATCCTTACACCTGAATGTGTATCCAACAGGATGTAACATACACTTATTGTACCACATCGGTCTTCTGTCTCACTTATTGCTCTCCATTGTACTCTCATAACATTGATCCACCACATATGTACTCGTACCACTACACTATATTGCATTCTACAGTAACCACTACCACTGTATTGTACCCCAGTTGTACTGTAATAATTATTTACCACCACAGGATTTCTTTTAGTACTGTAACTACATGAGTATTGTACCAGCCATCAGTATGTACTGTTAGCCACTACACTATATGTACCACCACGGTTGTATCTGACATAACTGTTGTGTAACATTTAGATCTGACGTACCACTTCACTGTATTTACCACACAGTTGTCATGACCACACATCTTATTGTAACGTCATTTTACTTGTACTTAACACTTTTGTACCACCATTTGGTACTGTCGCATAATATATTGAAAAAGGTTTACTGTAGTAATGTATAAGTTCCAGTTGTTGTAGCACTACATGTTTCTGTCACACAGTGTGCCCTACCTTAGACATCAAGTGTGTACACTACACGTTAACCTACATTGCTGAACCTCCACAGTGTATTTATATTAAAATTTATTATTTATCACAGACTGTATTGTACCACCACAGGTTGTACTGTA
>NC_069401.1:7173220-7258220 GCF_026875155.1 Cherax quadricarinatus
ACTGCTGCTTTAACTATTGTTACAACTACTGCTCCTATAACTATTTTTACAACTACTACTGCTATAATTATTGCTATTACCGCTGCTATAACTATTGTCACTACTGCTGCTATAACTATTATTACAACTACTGCTGCTATAATTATTGCTACAACTGCTGCTATAACTGTTACAACTACTGCTGCTATAACTAATGTTACAACTACTGCTGCTATAACTACTGTTACAACTACTGCTGCTATAACTACTGCAACAACTATTGCTATTATAACTATTGCTACAATTACTGCTATAACTAATGCTACAACTACTGCTACAACAACTATGTTATAACTATCTACTGCTATAATTATTGACTATATAGTGACTGTGAACATAACATTGATCAATGTGCTAGTAACTATTCATTGACAATCACTGTGCATAATTATTGCATCAATTGCTGTCAATAACATGTATCAATGTACTGCACATAACTGATATTTTACGTCAACATTGCATCAGTGTGCTTCAACATTGCATTCAATGTACTGTCAACATGTATCAAGTGTACTGTCAACATTACATCAAGTTTACTGTAACATTGCATCAAGTGTACTTCAAAATAACATTGCATACAATTACTGTCAACATTGCATCAAGTTGTACTGTAACTTGTAATCAGTGTACTGTAACATTGATCAAGTGACTGATCTAACATTGTATCAAGTGTACTGTAACATAAATTGCATCAAGTGACTGTCAACATAACATTGCATCAATGTGTACTGTCAACATTGCATCAATTGTACTGTCAAACATTGCATCAAGTGTACTGTCAATTGCATCAAGTGTCTGTCAACATTGTATCAAGTGTAGCACATTACATCATGCTTACTGTCAACATTGCATCAAGTTGTACTGTCACAAACATTGCATCAAGTGTACTGTCAACATTGCATCAAGTGTACTGTCAACATTGTATCAAGTGTACTGTCAACATTGATCAAGTTTACTGTCAACATTGTATCAAGTGTACTGTCAACATTGCATCAAGTGTACTGTCAACATTGCATCAAGTGTACTGTCAACATTGTATCAAGTGTACTGTCAACATTGTATCAAGTGTACTGTCAACATTGCTATCAAGTGTACTGTCAACATTGTATCAAGTGTACTGTCAACTTGTACAGTGTACTGTCAACATTGCATCAAGTGTACTGTCTAACATTGCATCAAGTGTACTGTCAACATTGCATCAAGTGTACTGTCAACATTGTATCAATGTACTGTCAACATTGTATCAAGTGTACTGTCAACATTGTCATCAAGTTACTGTCAACATTGCATCAAGTGTACTGTCAACATAACATTGCATCAAGTGTACTGTCAACATTGCATCAAGTGTACTGTCAACATTGTATCAAGTGTACTGTCAACATTGCATCAAGTGTACTGTCAACATAACATTGCATCAAGTGTACTGTCAACATTGCATCAAGTGTACTGTCAACATTGTATCAAGTGTACTGTCAACATTGTATCAAGTGTACTGTCAACATTGTATCAAGTGTACTGTCAACATTGCATCAAGTTTACTGTCAACATTGCATCAAGTGTACTGTCAACATAACATTGCATCAAGTGTACTGTCAACATTGCATCAAGTGTACTGTCAACATTGTATCAAGTGTACTGTCAACATTGTATCAAGTGTACTGTCAACATTGCATCAAGTGTACTGTCAACATTGTATCAAGTGTACTGTCAACATTGTATCAAGTGTATTGTCAACATTGTACTGTTCACTATCTTGCAGTGTTTCAGATGTACTATTTACTATCTTGCAGTGTTTCAGATGTACTATTTGCTATCTTGCAATGTTTTAGATGTACTGTTCACTATTTCGCAGTGTTTCAGATGTACTGTTAACTATCTTCCTGTGTTTCTGATGTACTGTTCACTATCTTGCAGTGTTTCAAATGTACTGTTCACTATCTTGCAGTGCTTCAGATGTATTGTTCACTATCTTGCAGTGTTTCAGATGTATTGTTCACTATCTTGCAGTGTTTCAGATGTACTGTTTACTATGTTTCGGTGTTTCAGATGTACTGTTCACTATCTTGCAGTGTTTCAGATGTACTGTTCACTATCTTGCAGTGTTTCAGATGTACTGTTCACTATCTTGCAGTATTTCAGATGTACTGTTCACTCAGCCTTGCGTGACAGTGTCAGCGTGCCTCGTTGTGCTCCGGGTTTTCTGGTGTTTCACGGTCGCTCTTACGTGCTAGAACTTTAATTTGTGTCATCAATCCTATACGATACATCCCTCTAGCGCCTGGAACCAATCTTGGGCGGAAAACATTATATACTGAGTCAAAAAAGGAGAATTAGTGTGCACTACCTAGCAGAGTTTACTGCCAGAGGGGAATCATAGGCCTGTGTCCCGTGTGAAAAAAATAATAATAATTGAACTTTGTGTCAGAGGAAAGAAAGTCTCCCTGATAACATTGAGTATACATAGTGTATAGTGTATACTACAGTGGCTCCCTAGTATATGATGATAAAGGCTAAAGTGTCATTTGAAAACAGGTGAATTTCTAAATGAAGTGATAAGCCTATAGAGGCAGGTGCCAGAAGTCGCCAGAAACTTACCACAGGTCAGCTGTTTTTAATAATCTTCCTGGCCTGCTAGTGTACTCGCATATAATCTAGTGATACCAGTGAATAGCAGAATACAGTGTTGTAGTAGCAACTAACCAGTATTATAATGGTACTTAGTGGAGTGGAGTGACTTTCATTAGTTTCTTTTTTCTTGAAATACCAGACGTATACTGTGAATTTCATATAACCTGTAGTTACCAGCGGTCGCAATATACACAACGAGAAGCAATTATTACTACAGAAAAAGCATCCTTCCTCCAAAATTTGCACCAGTCAACTATAGTGATAATATAGCATTTATTGTGGTGGAGACGGAAAAAAAAATAGAAAAGCTAGATACAGCGATTGATAAACAAGGGTTGAGGTCGACCGTTCGTCATTGTAGGAGTTGCCAGCAGTCACCGGCTCTTCAACACGCAAGTTATACTTTTGTATCAATCAAATCACATATTACTCGGGTAGATAATTTCCAGTAGATCCTTCATGTGTTAGCTCAAATCACCGACAAGTATGGTTTAAATAAGTGACCCACTGATCAGATCAGATCGACTGGTCCGAACCCTTGACTGGTCCGAACCCTGGACTGGTCCGAACCCTTGACTGGTCCGAACCCTTGACCGGTTTCAAACGGTTTCGTTGGACAATAAAGCAGACTGTAAACGGATGGGGTTGTAGGCGCCCTTATAAACACAAACATTAAATATATACCAGGAACGGTAAGCTGTCCAATATAAAAAAACAGTTAGAAACAGAAATACAAATAGCTAGAGCTTCATTTAAGGAGGTTATTAATAGAATATTCAAGAGGTTGCCAGTAGAATTGCAGTAAATCAACCATTCACATCATTATGAAGCTGTGTGTAGTCTGTGGTCAGTCAAACAAACGGGCTTCCACATGGGTAAATTGTCATTTTTGTGGAAATTGGTGTCACGCCCCTTGTGCAGATATCCAAGAACTAGCTACAAGCAGTATTAAAACAGGGAAGTGTTTTTGGGTATGCCCAAATGAGATAAATCTGTGGACTAAAATCACAAGGGTATTAAAAGAGGTCAACATCAAAGCTGCTTTCATAGAAAACCTGGAAGCTTTCTACAACAGATGGGAACATAAAAAGTCTGGGCCGAATGGTACTGCCCTTGATACTGTCCACGTAGTCAGAAACTGTAAGGCTGGAGATGATGTCCTGGTAGTCAGTAAATGTGGGGCTGATAGTGCTGTCCTGGGAGACAGTAATGGTGAAGCTGGAGGTGCTGTCCTGGGAGACAGTAATGGTGAAGCTGGAGATGCTGTCCTGGGAGACAGTAATGGTGAAGCTGGAGATGCTGTCCTGGGAGACAGTAATGGTGAAGCTGGAGATTTTGTCCAGGTAGTCGGGAATTATACGCAGGAAGGAATACATATAAATGACCTCATAGGGGACAGGAGCCATAGTAGGGAAACAAGTGTAGTCAAAGATAAGATAAAACCAATATTGCAAACTAGAAATACCGCAGGAAATAGCAAACAAGAGGACCCCACTAGCAATAGTGAGGATATATTACCAAAAACAACTGGTGGGAGTTCCATTGTTGGTGCTAGGGAGGATAGAAGTAAGACAGGGAAACATGCACCAACAGGGAATACAGTCACAGAAACCCAAGGCAAACGGAAACCAAGCCTGTGCACATACTATGCACTCGGTATCTGCTGGCATGGGAAATCTGGAAAAACAGATGGGACGTGCAACTATGACCACCCTAGAAAATGCCATGCCCATATGACAACAGGAAAATGCAAACTCCCTTCCTGTAAGCTTTTTCACCCTGAACTGTGTACCTCTTCAGTACAGGAAAGACTGTGTTATAACTTAAATTGCCAGGCACACCATCTAAAGGGGACAAAAAGATACAAAACATCCAGGCCATGGGAAAACCTAGGTACCCACACCCTCAAGAGGGAAGGTTTTTTAGTGCCAGGAAGGGAAAAAAAAACTGGCGGGAAAGGGCAGAAATCGTACACCAACCCCAGTCATTCGGAGTGGAACCACAGTCGAGGGCCTCCACTCCAAAAACAGATAAATATAATGCCGGAAAAAAAATACCCCCCAGTCCAAACAATACCCCCAGTCCGATAAAACTTTTTCCCCCTTGGCAAATATACAGGGTCTAAAGCCAGCAAAAAACAAAAAATACCTTTCATCGTGGATGCTTGCAGGGGCAAAGGCAATGTTCGGGGCTTTCCTGAGACCCACAAAAAGGATCATTGGACAACGAAATAGGGATCCCAGGTAAAACCCTATACAGATTGAAAAAGAGTGAACAGGCAAAAGGGGGGGGTTGGCCGGACTTGGAGTCACTTTTTTCCCCACAGAATGCTAAATGCTTCAAATGTGTAGTGGAATTTTAGCAGTAAATTCGAGACCAAAACCTATCTTGGGTGTCTACAAGCCCCCCGGATGCAACATCCCAGCAATTCCAGGAACAGTGTTAAAAATTGCCACTGTCGGGAAAATCTTCCATCCTGCCCCCAACATCTTGCTCCTGGGGGATTTCAATTAAGCCCCAAAAAAGGGAGGAATATAGAAAATTAAATTTTTGCAGTAATAAACACCGGAGCAGCTCTGATGAAAACCACATCAGCGAGTTTTTTTAAAAACTCTGCACAAAATTTCAAATAAAAACCAGCAAATAATAAGCCTACTAATGGAAATAATAGACCTCATTTTCACTAAAAATATGATCTGTAAAAAATTTCACCATATCAAAAAAAAATTTACTCGATCACAATATAATGAGGTTCATCATGTTTCCGGGGGCCCCCGACCGACAAAAAGAGATTAGCACGAGGGGCATTTACCAAAATTTAACTTCAATAAAAAAAACAAAAGTGGGAAAGTAAACCCCGTCCTAACCCATATAAACTGGGAAGAAACTAACAACACAGACCCCCAATTTGCCTAGAAAGATAAATCGGTGCACTCGATGTTGCACAAGGCTATTTTCCCCTAAGAAAAGGGGATAATGTAAAATAGAAAGAGACAGGCGCCCTTTCAGGCGACGGGGAAAAAATAAAAGACGGCTAAAAGAGGTCAAAATACTGAAAGCTGGGGACACTGGTCAGAGAAAAAGCAAGCATCGAATTAAAACAAAAGAATCCTTTAGGAGTCAGGAATCGCGGGAAGAACTAAAAGCCATAAATGAAATCGAAAGAAACCCAAAGTATTTCTTCTCCTATGCCAAATCAAAATCGAGAACAACGTCCAGTATTGGGCCCCTACTTAAACAAGATGGGTCCTACACAGATGACAGCAAGGAAATGAGTGAGCTACTCAAGTCCCAATATGACTCAGTTTTTAGCAAGCCGCTAACCAGACTGAGAGTCGAAGATCAAAATTAATTTTTTATGAGAGAGCCACAAAATTTGATTAACACAAGCCTATCCGATGTTATCCTGACGCCAAATGACTTCGAACAGGCGATAAATGACATGTCCATGCACTCTGCCCCAGGGCCAGACTCATGGAACTCTGTGTTCATCAAGAACTGCAAGCCCCTATCACGAGCCTTTTCCATCCTATGGAGAGGGAGCATGGACACGGGGGTCGTCCCACAGTTACTAAAAACAACAGACATAGCCCCACTCCACAAAGGGGGCAGTAAAGCAACAGCAAAGAACTACAGACCAATAGCACTAACATCCCATATCATAAAAATCTTTGAAAGGGTCCTAAGAAGCAAGATCACCACCCATCTAGAAACCCATCAGTTACACAACCCAGGGCAACATGGGTTTAGAACAGGTCGCTCCTGTCTGTCTCAACTATTGGATCACTACGACAAGGTCCTAAATGCACTAGAAGACAAAAAGAATGCAGATGTAATATATACAGACTTTGCAAAAGCCTTCGACAAGTGTGACCATGGCGTAATAGCGCACAAAATGCGTGCTACAGGAATAACAGGAAAAGTCGGTCGATGGATCTATAATTTCCTCACTAACAGAACACAGAGAGTAGTCGTCAACAGAGTAAAGTCCGAGGCAGCTACGGTGAAAAGCTCTGTTCCACAAGGCACAGTACTCGCTCCCATCTTGTTCCTCATCCTCATATCCGACATAGACAAGGATGTCAGCCACAGCACCGTGTCTTCCTTTGCAGATGACACCCGAATCTGCATGACAGTGTCTTCCATTGCAGACACTGCAAATCTCCAGGCGGACATCAACCAAATCTTTCAGTGGGCTGCAGAAAACAATATGAAGTTCAACGATGAGAAATTTCAATTACTCAGATATGGTAAACATGAGGAAATTAAATCTTCATCAGAGTACAAAACAAATTCTGGCCACAAAATAGAGCGAAACACCAACGTCAAAGACCTGGGAGTGATCATGTCGGAGGATCTCACCTTCAAGTACCATAACATTGTATCAATCGCATCTGCTAGAAAAATGACAGGATGGATAATGAGAACCTTCAAAACTAGGGAGGCCAAGCCCATGATGACACTCTTCAGGTCACTTGTTCTATCTAGGCTGGAATATTGCTGCACACTAACAGCACCTTTCAAGGCAGGTGAAATTGCCGACCTAGAAAATGTACAGAGAACTTTCACGGCGCGCATAACGGAGATAAAACACCTCAATTATTGGGAGCGCTTGAGGTTCCTAAACCTGTATTCCCTGGAACGCAGGAGGGAGAGATACATGATTATATACACCTGGAAAATCCTAGAGGGACTAGTACCAGAACTTGCACACGAAAATCACTCACTACGAAAGCAAAAGACTTGGCAGACGATGCACCATCCCCCCAATGAAAAGCAGGGGTGTCACTAGCACGTTAAGAGACCATACAATAAGTGTCAGGGGCCCGAGACTGTTCAACTGCCTCCCAGCACACATAAGGGGAATTACCAACAGACCCCTGGCAGTCTTCAAGCTGGCACTGGACAAGCACCTAAAGTCAGTTCCTGATCAGCCGGGCTGTGGCTCGTACGTTGGTTTGCGTGCAGCCAGCAGCAACAGCCTGGTTGATCAGGCTCTGATCCACCAGGAGGCCTGGTCACAGACCGGGCCGCGGGGGCGTTGACCCCCGGAACTCTCTCCAGGTAAACTCCAGGTAAACTATCCTGCAGTGTTTCAGATGTACTGTTCACTATCTTGCAGTGTTTCAGATATACTGTTAACTATCTTCCTGTGTTTCTGATGTACTGTTCACTATCTTGCAGTGTTTCAGATGTACTATTTACTATCTTGCAGTGTTTCAGATGTACTGTTCACTATCCTGCAGTGTTTCAGATGTACTTTTCACTATGTTGCAGTGTTTCAAATGCACTGCTCATTATCTTGCAGTGTTTCAGATGTACTGTTCACTATCTTGCAGTGTTTCAGATGTACTGTTAACTATCTTCCTGTGTTTCTGATGTACTGTTCACTATCTTGCATTGTTTTAGATGTACTGTTCACTATCTTGCAGTGTTTAAGATGTACTGTTCACTATCTTGCAGTGTTTCAGATGTACTATTCACTATCTTTCAGTGCTTCACATGTGCTGTTCACTATCTTGCAGTGTTTCAGATGTACTGTTCACTATCTTGCAGTGTTTCAGATGTACTGTTCACTATCTTGCAGTGTTTCAGATGTACTGTTCACTATCTTGCAGTATTTCAGATGTACTGTTCACTATCCTGCAGTGTTTCAGATGTACTGTTCACTATCTTGCAGTGTTTCAGATGTACTGTTAACTATCTTCCTGTGTTTCTGATGTACTGTTCACTATTTATGCAGTGTTTCAGATGTACTATTTACTATCTTGCAGTGTTTCAGATGTACTGTTTACTATCTTGCAGTGTTTCAGATGTACTGTTCACTATCCTGCAGTGTTTCAGATGTACTTTTCACTATCTTGCAGTGTTTCAAATGTACTGCTCACTATCTTGCAGTGTTTCAGATGTACTGTTCACTATCTTGCAGTGTTTCAGATGTACTGTTCACTATCATGCAGTGTTTCAGATGTACTGTTCACTATCTTGCATTGTTTTAGATGTACTGTTCACTATCTTGCAGTGTTTCAGATGTACTGTTCACTATCTTGCAGTGTTTCAGATGTACTGTTCACTATCTTTCAGTGCTTCAGATGTGCTGTTCACTATATTGCAGTGTTTCAGATGTACCGTTCACTATCCTGCAGTGTTTCTGATATAGTGTTCACTATCTTGCAGTGTTTCTGATAAGTGTTCACTATCTTGCAGTGTTTCTGATACAGTGTTCACTATCCTACAATATTTCAGATATAGTGTTCACTATCCTGCACTGTTTTAGATATAGTGTTCACTATCTTGCAGTGTTACATATATAGTGTTCACTATCTTGCAGTGTTTCATATATAATGTTCACTATCTTGCAGTGTTTCTGAAAGTCACGACAGCACACTGATGATGGTGCTGGGTATCATGTGTTGTATAATTGATACATATATTAATATGCTCAGGAAGGAGAGAGATAATCAAGGGACTATCTCTATGTTTTTGCATGTTCCCGCCATATACAACTGTTGTGTTATTCCAGAGACGTAACAATCCCTCTCTGTTCTCTGCATACGTCACACATCTGAGGGTAATGAAAGCCTAACATCTTACAGACTATACTATGATAAGATTTTTAATAAATGCATCAGTTATGGAGTTCAGTAACACTGTCCTAGTATGGTAGTATGGTAGTATGGTATGTATCACTTGCCCCGGGTTCTATAGACGTTAATTCTTCAAGCAATGAGTACGTGAAGCAGCGGAATTAAAGGTCACGTGAACAGCTTCAATCAGGGCTAAATTAGGACACACCGGGTCACATTACCAACCAAATCACTTTACAAGGCCAGAAGCTTCTAACACATTATGTACGAAATAATTGTAACAAGTTTCGAGGGTTTTTCAACTCTCGCAGCCCCGCCTCTGGCCAGGCTTCCTTGTTAGTCAATTTCAGCTGCTTACATATGCATCTAAGAATAATTCAAAATGTGCACATGAAAGAGAATGCAGGCATACCATCTCTCAAAACGACACAGTAATAATATCAGATGGTAAAGACTTGGAAAATGACAGAATTGATTGTGAGAGCCTTCAACGCAAGAGAGAAGTGGCGCCATTGATAGTATTATCCGAATCAATTGTACTGTCATATCTAGAGTACTGCTCTGTACTCACAGCGCCTTTTATACCGGTGAGAATCCAGAGCCAGAAAATGTACAGAGGCTGTTTACTGCCCGCACAAAATCAATAAAACAAACTGCTGTGGATTACTCAACGCACGAGGAATGTACTATATGGAACGGAGAGAAAGAGAGAGAGAGAGACTTGATAATTACATACTGTACATGGAAAATACTTAAGGACACGTCCTCTGTTTGTATTTGTACCAAACAATAACTTGATACATGATAACATATACCTGGAAAGTACTCGAGGGCCTGGTCCCAAATCTGCACACTGCCATGACAGCATACTGGAATGAGAGATATGAGAGAAAGTGCAAAAAAAAAAAAAAAGTGAAAAGCAGGCGTGCTGTGGGCACAATAAGGGAACACTGTATCAACATCCGTGGCCCCAGACTACTCAACATCTTACCAGAAGACATCAGAAACACGGCTGGAGCAAGTGTAGAAGTCTTCAAGAGAAAACTGGACAAGTATCTTCACCAGGTGCCAGATCAACCAGGCTGTGGTGGATATGTGGGGTAGCAGGCCTCCAGTAGCAAAAGCCTGGTTGACCAGGCTAGCACCAGACGAGCCTGGCCCATGACCGAGCTCCTAGAGTAGTAAGACTCTCGAAACTCATTAAAAGTATATCAAAGGTAAAGGTATTAGAAGAATGAGAGGTACAGGAAGAAATGCAGAATAAACCCATTAAAATACAGAGGCGCCATAGACACAACAAGAGAAAACTGTGTCAACATCAATGGTCCAAGACTCTTCTTTCTATCATAAGACAGCCTAGACGTAACATCCCTATTCACCAAAGTACCTACTACACAATCCATTGATCTCCTGCGCATGAAAGTTGACGACTCCGTTGACCTTCTTATTCCAGCCAGCAATTTCATCGACTTTGTTGAATTGTGTTGGCTTTACATGTTTCTCTTTCGAAAAATCGCCTTTTTTTCAGCAGATTTTTGGACTACCCATGGGTTCCCCACTTTGTGCTGTGCTAGCGAACCTTTACACGAAACATCCAAAAGTGGAGTGATTCTCCTCTATTATTCCCTCTACTGTCATCTGGCTCTCTTATGTTGATGACATTCTCATCATAACTCCCAGAAGCTTCAACGTTCAAGCTCTCCAACACAAGCTGAACTAGGTCGAGTCTTCAATCCAGTTCACACTAGAAGAAGAAGTCGACAACACTCTTCCTTTCCTTAATGTTCTCTGCAAAGCTAAGAACTTCGTTTTAAAGTTTATCGAAAACCTACCAACCAACACGATCTTCTCCACTTCTACTCTCACCACGACCAAAATCAAACGTGGTGTAATTACAGGCTTTTTCCTTCGTGCCCTCTGAATCTGTAGCAACAAGTTCCTTGAGGAAGAATGCTTTCTCATCGAACAAGTATTTTCTAACCTTCACTACCTTCGTCACTTCATTAGAGACTGCAGACGACGGGCATATAACATCTTTAACTCACCCAGATTGTAAGGTAAGAAACATATGCAACAGTTAGGTATCAAAATAAAGATACTTAACTGTTGCATATGTGTCTTACCTAACAACCTGTCGGTATTTTATACCATTTTAATATTCAACTCACTCAGAGAAGACACTGCCGAGAAGAGATACATAGTCCTCCCCACCAAGACCGTTGCCAACACATTTCCAACATCTTTCCAATACATCATTCCAAATGTCTACCTCCACATCCACAATTGTCAAGGACATCAACCATTCATCTACAGTCACATCACCAATAACAGACAGGATAAGAATCAGTCCTCTGAAGGGGTATACATAATCCCTTGCAACGATTGAAGCAAATTATGCGTGGGCGAGACATCCAGAGACCTCCAATACGCAGGCACAACGGACGGTTTGAAGGGGGCCGGTAGTTCACAGCAGTATTTCAGCCTGAAGAGGCAGCGTGACCAGAAGAGTATCATCATTGGCTTGACATCTGTTTAATTTTGTGCCCCTTGAACGTTAGTTCTTCTGACATAACTCTCAGGTCTCTTGCATTTGACTTGCGCATTACTGAGTGGTTTGAGTTTGTCTTGTACTCCGATCTTTTTTGCATTTCCTCCATTTCGTTCGTAACGCAGTAACCGAAATTTATCCTCACTGAACATCATAATGTTGTCAGCAGCCCACTGGAAGACATGGTTTGTGTCAGCTTGGAGGCTCACTGTGTCTTCCATGGATGACACTTTTATACAAATTCTAGTATCGTCTGCAAAATGTGATAGTGTTATGATTTATAGCGAGTACCGTATCTTAGGAACCGGAACTTTTCACAGCTATTCCATCTGCACTCATTTTGTATAGAATTACCCCGTGGTTACACATGTCAAAGACATTTGAAAAGTCAGTGTTGTTTGCAATGCAGTGTGCATTTTGCATGTTTTTCTGGTGCGTGTAAGACCATGTCATAATGGTCAAGTAATTGCAATAGGCAGAAGAGACTTATTCTGAACGTATGTTGACTTGGGTTCTGCAATACAGGCATTCCACGTGACTGGAAATTCTGCTTTTTGAAACCCTTTCAAATATCTTCATAATGGTCTACAGTTTTTGTCCTTACTTCACTACCACCATCTGAGTGAGGTAATATCAATGTTTTTTAATGACTGGGATGACTCTAGTATCCAGGCTTCCTCTCAATAGAATATTTAAGATACGCAATAAGGGTTCCTTGTAATTCTTGATGGACAATGAGTTCAATGAATCTTGACCTGGGTAAGAGTGCATTAGCATGCAATCAATGGCTCCTTCAAAGTCCTAACCAAAGCCTAACGTTTCGGAAACGGGCGGACTTGACATGTGAAGGAGTCTCCATGATGAGGTCACGCGCTCACACTAGTTATTATGCTACCTCCACGCAGGTCCCTCCCTCACTGATTACAGTGAACCGACCCTCATCTAAATAGAGGCACTACATAATTACACCATTCAGTGGCTCAGTCCAACCTGACTTTTCAATGCAGGTGACTTTTATTAATTTATCAAAAAAAAAATGATAATAAATGGTTGAAGACAAAAGCCATTCAAGCACAAATCTTCAGAATCCTTCCACCAGGTAGAATGACCAGACTTCTGGAAAACAAGGCAGGGGAAATATCAAAGCTAGAACTGCCTGGTTCACATAAGTTGCATATAGAAAGTGTCCCAGATCTGCACATAGAGATCACTACCTACGAAAGCAAAAGACTCGGCTGGCAGTGCAACATCCCCCTCCCAATGAAAAACAGGGGTGCCGTGAGTATACTAAGAGATAAAAACAATGAGTGTCAGGAGCCCAAGACTACTTAACTGCCTCCCGGCCTGCATAAGCGGTACAGTATTACCAATAGACCCCTGGCTGTCTTCAAGAGAGAACCGGGCATATACCTAAAGTGAGTGCGTGCGGCCAGCAGTAACAGCCTGGTTGATCAGGCCCTGATCCACCGGGAGGCCTGGTCATGGACCGGGCCGCTGAGGCGTTGATCCCCGGAATACCCTCCAGGTAGTCTCCAGGTAGCTATCCTAACGGCTGCCTTGTGTTCTTTCAAAGGTCAGCTACCTGTAGGGTATTCCGGGGATCAACGCCCCCGCGGCCCGGTCCATGACCAGGCCTCCCGGTGGATCAGGGTCTGATAAACGAGGCTGTTACTGCTGGCCGCACGTAGTCCAACGTACGAACCACAGCACGAGTGATCCGCTACTGACTTTAGGTATCTGTCCATCTCCCTCTTGAAGACAACCAGGGGTCTATTGGTAATTTCCCTTGTGGCTGGTGGGAGGCTGTTGAACAGTCTTGGGCCCCGGATACTTATTTTGTTTTCTCTTATGTACTAATGGTGTCCCTACTTTCACAGCCTAGGGAAAACAAGTTATTTAAAAAGAATCATCACTGGGTTGGCATCTCTTGTCTTGAATGTTCTCATTATCCATCCTATCAGTTTCCTCGCAGATGTGATCGTGGCATTGTTGTGATCCTTGAAGGTGAGATCCTCAGACATTACCTCTATTGTGTGATTGGAGTTTTTTAGTATGCTCAGTTCTAGTTATTATTTCCTCCAGTTTTCCATAACGGAGTAGTTGGAATTTGTCTTCATTGAACATCATATTGTTCTCTGTTGCCCATTGGAAAACTTGGTTTATATCTTCTTGGAGATTTGCCGTGTCCTTGCAAAGGATGATACGGTACTATGGTTAACATCTCTGTCTATATCTGATATGAGGATGAGGAAGAGGATAGGGGCGAGTACTGTCCCTTGTGGAACAGAGCTCAGCTGACAATATTACAGCCAAATTCTTCACCTGTTCTTTCTCTTCTATTTGGTGCTCATTTTGTACTAATTCATGCTAGGCAGGTTCAACTCACACCCACCCACACCCACTCATGTACTTCTATTTTAAAAGCTATACAAGGATTTCGCTTCAGTGACGCTACTCGGGAGTTTGTTCCACTCATCCACAACTCTATTACCCAACCATTTCCTTCTTACATCTTTTCTAAATCCAAGTTTTTCCAACGTGTGCTTGGTGTGAGTTCTGTCTTGGTTTGATATTTTTAGCACTCTACTTATACCCACTTTATTTATTCTATTCTTCCATTAATACACCTCGATCACATCCCCCTATTTCTATGCTTTTCCTCTCAGTCTGTCCTCATAGGAAAGATTTCTGATAAAAGAACCAACTTTGTTTCCTCTGTATGTTTTTTGGCATTTTGCCTTTTGTAATATGGGACCAATCCGCCAAATAATCTAAAAGACCTTACCAAGGAAATATGGCTGAAGTATCCTGAGGATCCTTTATTTATTATAAAAACCAAGAATTTTATTAGATTTGGGGAAAAATTATCACTGTTGTCTTGGGTTTAGAACTCTAACCCCAACCCCAAAAAACTTTTTTGATTTAAGGTGATTGAATCTACATTATCCACTTTATAAGTTCAATGGCTATTCTCTTTTCCCAGACTTAGAACCTTGTCTACTGTAATAAAAACCACCACACTACTAAAAACTACACATCTAAAAATCGCCACACTACCAAAAACTACTACAGTGCTAAAACCCACCACACTACCAAAAACTCCTACACTGCTAAAACCCACCACACTACCAAAAACTACTACACTGCTAAAACCCACCACACTACCAAAAACTACTACACTGCTAAAACCCACCACACTACCAAAAACTCCTACACTGCTAAAACCCACCACACTACCAAAAACTACTACACTGCTAAAACCCACCACACTACCAAAAACTACTACACTGCTAAAACCCACCACACTACCAAAAACTCCTACACTGCTAAAACCCACCACACTACCAAAAACTACTACACTGCTAAAACCCACCACACTACCAAAAACTACTACACTGCTAAAACCCACCACATACCAAAAACTCCTACAGTGCTAAAACCCACCACACTACCAAAAACTACTACACTGCTAAAACCCACCACACTACCAAAAACTACTACACTGCTAAAACCCACCACACTACCAAAAACTCCTACAGTGCTAAAACCCACCAAAACTACCAAAAACTACTACACTGCTAAAACCCACCACACTACCAAAACCCCTACAGTGCTAAAACCCACCACACTACCAAAAACTACTACACTGCTAAAACCCACCACACTACCAAAAACTACTACACTGCTAAAACCCACCACACTACCAAAAACTCCTACAGTGCTAAAACCCACCACACTACCAAAAACTCCTACAGTGCTAAAACCCACCACACTACCAAAAACTACTACACTGCTAAAACCCACCACACTACCAAAAACTCCTACAGTGCTAAAACCCACCACACTACCAAAAACTCCTACAGTGCTAAAACCCACCACACTACCAAAAACTCCTACAGTGCTAAAACCCACCACACTACCAAAAACTCCTACAGTGCTAAAACCCACCACACTACCAAAAACTCCTACAGTGCTAAAACCCACCACACTACCAAAAACTCCTACAGTGCTAAAACCCACCACACTACTAAAAGTTTAAAAAGAGATAAGTAAGGCCATGAGACCAGAGTCTACTAGTGCCGAACAAGGTAGCCTAGGAGTCAGGAGCTGTAACTCGACCCTCCCAAACACAATTCGATGAGTACAACACCACGCCTGGTCTGGGACCGGCCCGCAGGGTCGGTGACCTCCAGAAACGACTTAAGGTAAACACCCACACAAACGCACACACGACGTACACAAGGATCCCAATGGAAGGGGGGTGGGGTGGCATTGTATGTCCGAGATCGCTTGAACTGTTGCATAAAAACGGGTATTAAGTCTGAAGTAACACATACAGAGTCTGTTTGGATAGAATTTTCAGAGGGGCATGAAAAATTAATTTTACGTGTGATATACCGTCCCCCAAATTTAGATAGGGATCAAGGGAGACTACTATGGGAGGAAATTGTTAGGGCCACAAGGCACGATAATGTAGTAATTCTAGGAGACTTTAACTTTAGTCATATTGATTGAAATTTCTTGACTGGGAATTTAGAATCGTACGATTTCTTAGAAGTAGTTCAGGATTGTTTTTTGAAGCAGTTTGTGACAGAACCTACAAGGGGAAATAACCTGCTTGACTTAGTTCTGGCAAACAATGAATCCCTTGTTAATAATTTAGAAGTTTCAGAGGAACTGGGTGCTAGCGACCACAAATCAATTACATTTAGAATTGAATGGAAGTATCATAGTAGGGATAACTCAGTAACAGTCCCAGATTTTGCTTAGCAGATTACGATGGGCTTAGAGAACACTTATCATCTGTTGACTGGGGTAACGAAGAGAGCTATCAATATGACAGTTTTCTGACACAATACATGCTGCTCAAAGAACGTTTATCCCTTATAAGGAAATTAGATCAAATAGAAATGACCCAAAATGGATGAATAATAGGCTGAAATATCTACTAGGGCATAAGAAAGGAATTTATAGGCGTATCAAAAGAGGCGAGGGTCATCTTATGAATCAGTATATTGACATTAAGAGGGACATTAAAAGGGGATAAGAAAAGCTAAAAGGGACTATGAAATTAAAGTTGCTAGGGATTCTAAAACTAACCCAAAAAGTTTTTTCCAGGTATATAGAACAAAAGTCAGAGATAAGATAGGTCCCCTTAAAAATAACTATGGGCATCTTACTGACAAAGAGAATGAAATGTGCTCGATTTTAAATAATTATTTTCTCTCGGTTTTTACACAGGAAGACACTAATAATATTCCGGTAATTAATTTTTATAGTGGATCAGAAGAAGATAAATTATGTAACATCACAGTCACTAGTGAAATGGTTGTGAAGCAGATAGACCGACTGAAGCTAAATAAGTCTCCGGGTCCTGATGAGGTTTTTTCAAGGGTTCTTAAGGAATGCAAAATGGAAGTCTGTGAACCATTAACTAATATTTTTAATTTATCTCTTCAAACAGGTGTAGTGTCTGATATGTGGAAGATGGCTAATGTAATTCCTATTTTTAAAACAGGGGACAAGTCGTTACCGTCAAATTATCGCCCAATAAGCCTGACCTCAATTGTAGGCAAATTACTAGAGTCAATTATAGCTGAGATTATAAGAAGCCATCTCGATAAGCATAGCTTGATTAATGATACTCAGCATGGATTCACAAGAGGCCGGTCTTGTCTAACTAATTTATTAACTTTCTTCAGTAAAGCTTTGAGGCTGTTGACCACGATAAAGAATTTGATATTGTTTACTTAGATTTTAGTAAGGCATTTGATAGAGTTCCGCACCAAAGACTGTTGAAGAAAGTAGCAGCTCATGGCATTGGGGGAAGGGTGCTCTCGTGGATCGAGTCATGGCTCACAGACAGGAAGCAGAGAGTGTCCATAAATGGGGTTAAATCCGAGTGGGGATCAGTAACAAGTGGCGTCCCACAGGGATCAGTCTTGGCCCGTTGTTGTTTATAATATATATCAATGATCTTGATGAAGGAATTACTAGTGATATGAGCAAATTCGCCGATGACACGAGATAGGTAGGATAATTGATTCAAACGTAGATGTTAGGGAACTTCAGGAGGATTTAGACAAACTCTACTCTTGGTCAGAAAAGTGGCAGATGCAGTTCAATGTAGATAAATGCAAGGTTCTGAAGCTCGGGAGTGTCCATAACCCTAGCACTTATAAGTTAAATAATGTAGAACTTAGCCATACAGATTGCGAAAAGGACTTGGGGGTTATGGTAAGCAGCAACCTTAAACGAAGACAGCAATGCCTAAGCGTACGTAATAAGGCAAATAGATTACTGGGATTTATATCAAGAAGTGTAAGCAACAGAAGTCCAGAGGTCATACTGCAGCTTTATACATCATTAGTAAGGCCTCACCTAGATTATGCAGCTCAATTCTGGTCTCCATATTACAGAATGGACATAAATTCGTTAGAAAACATTCAGCGTGGGATGACTAAATAAATACATAGCATAAAAAATCTTCCTTATGAAGAAAGATGAAGACTTTTAAAGTTACATTCACTTTTAGACAAAATGGGGGGAGACCATCGAAGGTATAAGGGGAAGGTGGGTATTAAAAAGGGATATTAACAAGGTCTTGGGGATATCTCTCCAAGAAGAACCCCATAATGGTTTAATTAATAAGTTAATTGGGAAAGACGGGAAAGTTTGGGTTTTTGGAAATAGGTAGTTATGAGTGGAACAGCCCCTATTTGGGGTTTATTGGGGCTGGACTTTGGTTTTTTCAAATTGGTTGGATAAGTACATAGTGGGAGGGGTTGGTTTTGGGGGGACTTGCACATCAGCTTGTTCTTGGGTGGCTTTGAAAATTGGGTTGGTCAATGTTTTGTTAGTGGATGAATTTGAAAAGGGCCCTCCTAGTGGGGCCCCCAAAGGGGCCTGCTGCGGGTTTTCCCTCCTTTCTTATTTCTTTTTAAATGTCACTTCGCTTTTTGGGGGGGTTATCCGATAATGTAAACACACACCTGCTCAATATGAAACAGTGCACTGTACTTGAATAAACTTCTGACTCCGCCCCGCCCACGGACCCCTCACACAACCACATACCACAAATACCATCACACATCACTCCACAAGCCACCACACTACACCACACACCATCAAACCCTTTCGCCCACAACCTACACGTCACAACTTAACATCAGCACAACCCCTACACACAAACAAACCTTTTTCACACACAAAACCAATATACACACATACACATACACGCACACAAACATACACAGATCTCATAAACACAGCCAACAGGTTCAGGGACGGGAAATCCTGTGTCACAAACCTACGGATTTTCTATGCATGGTAACAGCAGTAAGCAAAGAGAGAGGGGGGGTGGATTGTTTTTCTTGGACTGCAAAAGGCGTTTGACCCAGCTCCACACAAGAAGGGGGGGGCAAAAACTGGAGGGCCAAGCAGGGAAAACAGGGGAAAGGGACACAAAGGGCAGGAATCTTTCAGGAAGACACCGGTCAGTACGGGCGAGGTTCAAGTGGGGGACCTTGACCAGCGGGCCCACGGGGGCAGTCCTAGGACCCCGGGTGTTCTGGTATTTTTGAAAAACCGACGGAAGGGAAAAGACTCGAGTGCCCCTGTTTGCGATGACGTGAGTTGATGAAAGAATTCACTCGATCGAAAACCAGGCAAACACAAAGGGGTCTGGGCAGCGCGACCGGTCCCCGCAAATTTGGGTCCTGGGGTCAAACCCACCAGTCAAAATCATGAAGATTGGGGGAAGGGGCAAAAAAAAGCCGCAGACGGAGTACAGTCAGGGGCCAGAGACTACAAAACCCCCTCAAGGAAAAAGACTTTGGGGGGAGTATAACACCAGCCCCTCTCCTAAAAAACACATCAACCAATAACTGCTGCGCATATGGGCCCTAGCAAACCCCGAACACATTCCGAACCCCAAAAGGGAAACATTTAGGACCCTGTCACCAGTACGTTAGGCCCTATTTGGAGTATGCGGCACCTTTTGGGAACCACACCTAGCCAAGCACGAAAAAAACTGAGAAAGGCAAAGGTTTCAAAAAAGACATCCCAGAGCTAAGAGGGATGTCCTAGAGGAGAGGTTAAGGGAAATCAACCTGACGACACTGAACGGAGAGATAGGGGGGAAAAAACGACATACAAAATACTGAAGGAAATGACAAAGGGGGACAAAAAAAGATGTTCCAGAATTTGGAAAAAGTAACAAGGGACACATTGGGAAGCTGAAGACACGATAATCACAGGGTTTTAGGATTTTTTCTTCAGCCACAGAGAAGTCAGTAAGTGGAATAGTTTGGGAAGCGATGGAGTGGAGGCAGGATCCATACATAGCTTTAAGCAGAGGTATGATAAAGCTCACGGCTCAGGGAGAGTGACCTAGTAGCGATCAGTGAAGAGGCGGGGCCAGGAGCTCGGACTCGACCCCCGCAATCTCAACTAGGTGAGTACAACTAGGTGAGTACATACTCTGTTCCACAAGGCACAGTACTCGCCCCCATCTTATTCCTCATCCTCATATCAGACATAGACAGAGATGTAACCCACAGCACCGTATCATCCTTTGCGGATGATACTAGGATCTGCATGAGGCTGTCATCTGCTGAGGACGCGGTTAACCTCCAAGAAGGTATAAACAAAGTTTTCCAGTGGGCAACGGTAAACAATATGATGTTCAATGAGGACAAATTCCAACTACTCCGTTATGGAAAACTGGAGGAGATAATAACTAGAACAGAGTATACTACTGACTCCGGCCATACAATAGAGCGGAAAAATAATGTAAGGGACCTGGGAGTAGTAATGTCTGAGGATCTCACTTTCAAGGATCACAACGGTGCCACGATCGCACGTGCAAAGAAAATGATAGGATGGATAATGAGAACGTTCAAAACGAGAGATGCCAAGCCAATGATGATCCTTTTCAAATCACTTGTTCTCTCTAGGCTGGAATACTGCTGTACATTAACATCTCCATTCAAAGCAGGTGAAATTGCTGATCTAGAGAGTGTACAGAGATCCTTTACTGCATCTATAAGTTCTATCAAGCACCTCAGGAGGCCTGGTCACAGACCGGGCCGCGGGGGCGTTGACCCCCGAAACTCTCTCCAGGTAAACTCCAGGTTAACTACTGGGAACGCTTGGAAGCACTTGACTTGTACTCGTTGGAACGCAGGAGGGAGAGATATATCATAATCTACACTTGGAAAATCCTGGAAGGAATTGTCCCAAATCTGCACACAGAAATCACTCCCTACGAAAGTAAAAGACTGGGCAGACGATGCAAAATGCCCCAAATTAAAAGTAGGGGCACCACTGGTACACTAAGGGAAAACACCATAAGTGTCCGGGCCCAAGACTGTTCAACAGCCTCCCATCAAGCATTAGGGGAATTGCCAATAAACCCCTGGCTGCCTTAAAGAGAGAGCTGGACAGATACCTAAAGTCAGTGCCGGATCAGTCGGGCTGTGGCTCGTACGTTGGATTGCGTGCGGCCAGCAGTAACAGCCTGGTTGATCAGGCCCTGATCCATCGGGAGGCCTGGTCATGGACCGGGCCGCGGGGGCGTTGATCCCCGGAATAACCTCCAGGTAACACACACACTACACACACACACACACACACACACACACACACACACACACACACACACACACACCACTAACACACACACTAACACACACACTAACACACACACACACACACACACACACACACACACACACACACACACACACACACACACTAACAAACACAGAGACAGACAGACAGACACAGAAGTCCCCAGACATAGCAGTCACAGAAACGAAACTCACTGAGACAATAACAAACGCAATCTTCCCACCAGAATATCAGATCCTAAGGAAAGCTAGGAGTAGAGGTTGAGGAGGGGTTGCATTGCTCGTAAAAAAACCGATGGAGATTTGAGGAAATGGAAGGCATGGACGAGATTGGTACCTACATAGTAGGTACACTTCGGTCTGGGGAACATAAGGTAGTCATTGCAGTGTTGTATAATCCATCACAGAACTGCAGGAGGCCAAGAGAGGAATATGAAGAGAGCAAAAGAGCAATGGTGGACATTGGCGGAGATGGCAAAAAGAGCTCACTCGAGCAGAGCAAAGTTACTGGTTATGGGCGATTTCAAGCACAGGGAGATCGACTGGGAAAACCTGGAGCCACATGGGGGTCCCGAAACATGAAGAGCCAAGTTGATGGATGTGATACTGGAAAACCTCATGCATCAACATGTTAAGGACACTACCAGTGAGAGGGGGGAGAATGAACCAGCAAGACTGGACCTCGTGTTCACCCTGAGCAGTTCAGACATTGAGGACATCACATATGAGAGGCCCCTTGGAGCTAGTGATCACATGGTTCTGTACTTTGAATACATAGTAGAGCTACAGGTGGAGAGGGTAACAGGAGTTGAATGGGAAAAGCCAAACTATAAAAGTGGGGACTACACAGGTATGAGGAACTTCCTGCAGGAGGTTCAGTGGGACAGAGAATTGATAGGAAAGTCAGTAAACGAAATGATGGAATATGTAACAACAAAATGCAAAGATTCAAAGGAAAGGTTTGTTCCTAAGGGCAACAGAAATAATGGGAAGACCAGAACGAGCCCCTGGTTTACCCGAAGGTGTAGGGAGGCAAAAACTAAGTGCACTAGAAAATGGAAAAAGTACAGAAGGCAAAGAACCCAGAAAAATAAGGAAATTAATCGAAGAGCCAGAAACGAGTATGCACAGATTATTAGGGAGGCCCAGTGACAGTACGAAAACAACATAGCTGTATAGCCACATTAGGAGGAAGACAATGGTCAAAGACCAGGTGACCAGGCTGAGGAAAGGTGGGGGAACTCACAAGAAACGGTCAAGAGGTATGTGAGGAGCTCAACACGAGATTCAAGAAAGTATTTACAGTAGAGACGGAAAAAAACCTAGAAAAGCTAGATACAGTGATCGATAAACAAGGGTTGAGGCTCGACCGTTTGTCATTGTAGGAGCTGCCAGCAATCACCAGTTCTTCAACACGCAAGTTATACTTTTGTATCAATCAAATCACATATTACTCGGGTAGATAATTTCCAGTAGATCCTTCATGTGTTAGCCCAAATCACCGACCAGTATGTTTTAAATAAGTGACCCACTGATCAGATCCGACTGGTTCTGAACCCTTGACCGGTTTCAAACGGATTCGTTGGACAATAAAGCAGACTGTAAATGGATGGGGTTGTAGGCGCCCTTATCAAACACAAACAATAAATATAAAACAGGAACGTACACTGGTAAGCTGTCCTAATACACAAGTACAGTTAGAAATAGAAATACAAATAGCTAGAGCTTCACTTTAAGGAGGTTATTAATAGAGTATTCAAGAGGTTACTAGTAGAATTACAGTAAATCAACCATTCAAATCATTATGAAGCTCTGTGTAGTCTGCAGTCAATCAAGCAAACAAGCTTCCACATGGATAAATTGTCATTTTTGTGGAAATTGGTGTCATGCCCCTTGTGCAGATATCCAAGAACTAGCTACAAGCAGTATTAAATCAGGGAAGTGTTTTTGGGTATGCCCAAATGAGATCAATCTGTGGACTAAAATCACATTGGTATTAAAAGAGGATAACATCAAAGCTGCTTTCATAGACAACCTGGAAGCATTCTACAACAGATGGGAAAATAAAAAGTCTGGGCTGGATGGTATTGCCCTTGATGCTGGCCATATAGTCAGAAACTGTAAGGCTGGAGGTGATGTCCTGGTAGTCAGTAAATGTGGGGCTGATAGTGCTGTCCTGGGAGACCGTAATGGTGAAGCTGGAGGTGCTGTCCTGGGAGACAGTAATGGTGAAGCTGGAGATTTTGTCCAGGTAGTCAGGAAATATACGCAGGAGGGAATGCATATAAATGACCTCATGGGAGACAGGAGCTGTAGTGGGGAAACAAGTGTAGTCAAGGACAAGATAAAACCAATATTGCAAACTAGTAATACCACAGGAAATAGGAAACAAGAGGACTCCACTAGCAATAATGAGGATATATTACCAAAAACAACTGGTGAGGGCTCCATTGTTGGTGCTAGTGAGGATAGGAATAAGACAGGTAAACATGCACCAGCAGGGAATACAGTCACAGAAACCCAAGGCAAACGGAAACCAAGCCTGTGCACATACTAGGCACTTGGTATCTGCAGGCATGGGAAATCTGGAAAAACAGATGGGACATGCAACTATGACCACCCTAGAAAATGCCGTGCCCATATGACAACAGGAAAATGCAAACTCCCTTCCTGTAAGCTTTTTCACCCTGAAATGTGTCCCTCTTCAGTACAGGAAAGACTGTGCTATAACTTAAATTGCCAGGCACACCATCTAAAGGGGACAAAAAGATACAAAACATCCAGACCATGGGAAAACCGGGGTAGCCACAGCCACTCAAGAGGGAGAGGTTTTTTAGGGCCAGGAAGGAAAAAAACTGGTAGGAAATGGCGGAAATCGTACACCAAATCCAGTCATTCCTGGAGTGGAACCACAGTCGATGGCCTCCACTCCAAACCAACAGATACAGATAATAATGATGGAAAAAAATCTCCCCCCAGTACCAACAATACCACCAGTCCGATGACATTCTTCTTTGCAAATATACAGGGTCTAAAGCCAGCAACAAACAACAAAATACCTTTCATCCGTGGACTGCTTGCAGAGGCAAATGCAATGTTCGCGGCTTTCACAGAGACCCACATAAAGGGTCACTTGGACAACGAAATATGGATCCCAGGTTACAACCTATACAGATGCGTCAGAGTGAACAGGCAAAAGGGGGGGGGGGTTGGCCTGTACATCGCAGAGTCACTTGTTTGCACAGAACTGCTTAATGCCTCAAATTATGTAGTGGAAGTTTTAGCAGTAAAGATCGAGAACCAAAACCTAGTCATTGTGGTAGTCTACAAGCCTCCAGATACAACGTCCCAGCAATTCCAGGAACAGCTGTTAAAAATTGACCACTGTCTGGAAAATCTTCCAGTTCCTGCCCCCAACATCTTGCTCCCGGGGGATTTCAACTTAAGGCACCTAAAATGGAGGAATATAGCAAATAATGTTGCTGCAGTAATAACACCAGGAGGAAGCTCTGACGAGAACTCACACACACACGAGCTTTTAAATCTCTGCACAAAATTCAATTTAAACCAGCAAATAATAGAGCCTACTAGACTGGAGAATACACTAGACCTCATCTTCACTAACAATGATGATCTGATACGAAATGTCACCATATCAAAAACAATATACTCAGATCACAACATAATTGAGGTTCAGACATATATGCGCGGAGCCCCAGACCGACATAATGAGATTAGTCACGAGGGAGCATTCAGCAAATTCAACTTCAATAACAAAAACATAAAGTGGGACCAAGTAAACCAAGTCCAAACCGATATAAGCTGGGAAGACAGACTAAGCAACACAGACCCCAACTTATGCCTAGAACAGATTAACTCGGTGGCACTCGATGCATGCACAAGGCTTATTCCTCTAAGAAAAAGGAGGAGTAGATATAAAATAGAAAGAGACAGGCGCTCCCTTTACAGGCGATGGAAAAGAATAACAGAGCGGCTAAAAGAGGCAAATATATCTGAAATGCGTAGGGAGTCACTGGTCAGAGAAATAGCAAGCATCGAACTTAAGCTAAAGGAATCTTATAGGAGTCAGGAATCGCGGGAAGAACTAAAAGCCATAAATGAAATCGAAAGAAACCCAAAGTATTTCTTTTCTTATGCCAAATCAAAATCGAGAACAATGTCCAGTATTGGGCCCCTACTTAAACATGATGGGTCCTACACAGATGACAGCAAGGAAATGAGTGAGCTACTCAAGTCCCAATATGACTCAGTTTTTAGCAAGCCGCTAACCAGACTGAGAGTCGAAGATCAAAATGAATTTTTTATGAGAGAGCCACAGAATTTGGTTAACACTGATGCCAAATGACTTCGAACAGGCGATAAATGACATGCCCATGCACTCTGCCCCAGGGCCAGACTCATGGAACTCCGTGTTCATCAAGAACTGCAAGAAGCCCCTATCACGAGCTTTTACCATCCTATGGAGAGGGAGGATGGACATGGGGGTCGTCCCACAGTTACTAAAAACAACAGATATAGCCCCACTCCACAAAGGGGGCAGTAAAGCAATAGAAAAGAACTACAGACCGATAGCACTAACATCCCATATCATAAAAATCTTTGAAAGGGTCCTAAGAAGCAAGATCGCCACCCATCTAGAAACCCATCAATTACGCAACCCAGGGCAACATGGGTTTAGAACAGGTCGCTCCTGTCTGTGTCAACTATTGGATCACTACGACAAGGTCCTTGATGCACTAGAAGACAAAAAGAATGCAGATGTAATATATACAGACTTTGTAAAAGCCTTCGACAAGTGTGACCATGGCGTAATAGCGAACAAAATAAGTGCTAAAGGAAAAGCAAGAAAAGTTGGTCGATGGATTTATAATTTCCTCACAAACAGAACACAAATAGTAGTAGTCAACAGAGTAAAGTCCGAGGCAGCTACGGTGAAAAGCTCTCTTCCACAAGGCACAGTACTCGCTCCCATCTTGCTCCTCATCCTCATATCTGACATAGACAAGGATGTCAGCCACAGCACCGTGTCTTCCTTTGCAGATGACACCCGAATCTGCATGACAGTGTCTTCCATTGCAGACACTGCAAGGCTCCAGGCGGACATCAACCAAATCTTTCAGTGGGCTGCAGAAAACAATATGAAGTTCAAAGATGAGAAATTTCAATTACTCATATATGGTAAACACGAGGAAATTAAATCTTCATCAGAGTACAAAACAAATTCTGGCCACAAAATAGAGCGAAACACCAACGTCAAAGACCTGGGAGTGATCATGTCGGAGGATCTCACCTTCAAGGACCATAACATTGTATCAATCACAGCTGCTAGAAAAATGACAGGATGGATAATGAGAACCTTCAAAACTAGGAATACCAAGCCCATGATGACACTCTTCAGGTCACTTGTTCTATCTAGGCTGGAATATTGCTGCACACTAACAGCACCTTTCAAGGCAGGTGAAATTGCTGACCTAGAAAATGTACAGAGAACCTTCACGGCGCACATAACGGAGATAAAACACCTCAATTACTGGAAGCGCTTGAGATTCCTGAACCTGTATTCCCTGGAATGGAGGCGGGAGAGATACATGATTACATACACCTGGAAAATCCTAGAGGGACTAGTACCGAACTTGCACACGAAAATCACTCACTACGAAAGCAAAAGACTTGGCAGACGATGCAACATCCCCCCAATGAAAAGCTGGGGTGTCGCTAGCACGTTAAGAGACCATACAATAAGTGTCAGGGGCCCGAGACTGTTCAACTGCCTCCCAGCATACATAAGGGGGATTACCAATAGACCCCTGGCAGTCTTCAAGCTGGCACTGGGCAAGCACCTAAAGTCGGTACCTGACCAGCCGGGCTGTGGCTCGTACGTTGGTTTGCGTGCAGCCAGCAGTAACAGCCTGGTTGATCAGGCTCTGATCCACCAGGAGGCCTGGTCACAGACCGGGCCGCGGGGCCGTTGACCCCCGAACGCTCTCCAGGTAAACTCCAGGTAAGAGATAGGAAGGGCTCTGGGACGACAGCACAGAGGGGAACACCAACAGGGAATATACCAACAAGTGTTGGATGACATAAACACAACTGAGCAGGAGGTACAGAAGCTGTTAAATGACCTTGATACCTCAAACGCGATGGGACCGGACATCTCCCCATGGATCCTTAGAGAAGGAGCCGAGATGCTGTGTGTGCCACTAACCACAATCTTCAACACATCCCTTGCAAATGGGCAACTACCTGAGGTATGAAAGACGGCAAATGTAGTCCCCATTTTTAAGAAAGGAGACAGAAACAAGGCACTAAACTACAGACCAGTGTCACTGACGTGTATAGTATGCAAAGTCATGAAGAAGATTATCAGAAGGAGAGTGGTGTAGCACCTGGAACGGAACGAGAGTATAAACGACAACCAGCACAGATTCATGGAAGGCAAATCCTGTGTCACAAACCTTCTAGAGTTTTATGACAAAGTAACAGAAGTAAGACACGAGAGAGACGGGTGGGTTGATTGCATTTTCCTGGACTGCAGGAAGGCCTTTGACACAGTTCCTCACAAGAGATTAGTGCAGAAGCTGGAGGATCAGGCATGTATAACAGGAAGGGCAATGCAGTGGATCAGAGAATACCTGACAAGGAGGCAACACGAGTAATGGTACGTGATGAGGTATCAAAGTGGGTGCCTGTGACAGGTGGGGTTCTACAGGGGCCAGTCCTAGGACCAGTGCTATTTCTGGTATATGTGAATGACATGATGGAAGGGATAGACTCAGAAGTGTCCCTGTTCGCAGATGATGTGAAGTTAATGAGGAGAATTAAATCCAAGCTTGGACTCGACCCCTGCAACCTCAACTAGGTGAGTACTAGGTGAGTACACACACACACACACACACACATGGGGGGGGGGGTTTCAAAAATAAGGAAACTGATTAGAAGAATCTGGAGCCACATGAGGGACCAGAGACATGGCGAGCCAAAATGTTGGAGGCTGTAATAGAATACTTCATTTACCAAATGTTAAGGACACAACCAGAGATAGAGGAGACGACGAACCAGCAAGGCCAGACTTCATATTCACGTTGAGCAGCTCAGACATAGAAGATATCACACATGAAAGCTCCTAGGCGCTAGTGACCATGTGGTCTTGATTTTCCAATACATAGTGCAGTTAACAATGGAGAGCGAAGAAGCACGAGGAGGGCAGGAGAAGCCAAGCTTTCAAAGAAAGAACTACACAAGTATGAGGCAGTTCCTACATCAGATACAGTGGGTAAGCAAGCTAGAGGGAAAGACAAAGTGCAGGGAGGCAGTAGAGAAGTTCGTACCAAGCAACAACAGAAACAACGGGAAGACCAGAGTGAGCCCATGGTTTACCAGGAATTGTGGAGAGGCCGAATTCAACCGTGCAAGAGTTTGGAAAAAGTATAGAAGGCAAAGAGCCCAGGAAAACAGGGAGTTGAGTCGAAGAGTCAGAAATGAATATGCATGGATAAAGAGAGAAGCCCAGCGTCGATACGAGAATGATATAGCGTCAAAAGCCAAATCTGACCTAAGTTGTTATAGAGCCACATCAGGAGAAAAACAAAAATCAAGGATCAGGTCATTAGGTTGAAGGAAGGAGGGGAGCTCACAAAGAACGACCAGCAAGTATGTGAAGAGCTCAGTTCAAGATTCACAGTGGAGACAGAGAGGCTCCCAGAAAAAAGAGGTGGTAGGGTGCACCAGCAAGTCCTGGACACCCAGCATACAACCGAGGATGAGGTGAAGAAACTGCTAGGGGAAACTAGATACCTCGAAGGCGGTGGGCCCAGATAATATATGGGAGTAACGCATTGTGTGTGCCTTTAACAACAATCTTCAATACTTCAATCGAAACAGGGCAACTGCTTGAGGTGTGGAAGGCAGCAAATGTAGTCCCAATTTTTACGAAAGGAGGCAGATCAGTGTCACTGACATGTATGTAAAGTTATGGAGAAGATTATCAGGAAAAGAGTGGTGGAGCATCTAGAACGGAATGGACTAATACATGACAACCAGCATGGCTTCAGGGAAGGGAAATCCTGCATCACAAACCTATTGTAGTTCTATGTCAAGGCAACAGAAGTAAGACAGGAAAGTGAGAGATGGGTAGACTATATCTTCTTGGACTGTAAGAAGGCTTTCCACACAGTTCCAAACAAGAGACTGGTTGAAAAACTAGAGCAGGCAGGAATAGGATGGAAAGTACTGCAATGGATCAGGGAATACCAGACAAGAAGGAAACAATGTGTGTCGCTCCGAGACGAGGTGTCAGAGTGGGTGCAGGTGTCGAGTGGGGGTTCCACAAGGGTCAGTCCTAGGTCCGGTGCTGTTTCTTGTATGCGTGATTGATATGACGGAAGGGACATAGTTTCAGGTGTCCCTGTTTGCAGACGATGTTAAAATAATGAGGACAATACAAGCTGAAGAGATTAAGGTAAGCCTATAAGGGGACCTGGATAAGCTGCAAGCCTGGTCTGACAAATGGCTTCTGGAGTTTAACCACATCAAGTGCAAAGTTATGAAGATTGGGGAAGGACAGATAAGATAAGATAAGATTTCGTTCGGATTTTTAACCCCGGAGGGTTAGCCACGCAGGATAACCCAAGAAAGTCAGTGCGTCATCGAGGACTGTCTAACTTATTTCCATTGGGGTCCTTAATCTTGTCCCCCAGGATGCGACCCACACCAGTCGACTAACACCCAGGTACCTATTTGCTGCTAGGTGAACAGGACAACAGGTGTAAGGAAACGTGTCGAAATGTTCCCACCCGCCGGGAATCGAACCCGGGCCCTCCGTGTGTGAAGCGGGAGCTTTAGCCACCAGGCCACCGGGCCACCCCCAGGCCACCGCAGACGGAGTACAGCCTAAGAGGTCAAAGGCTGCAAAACTCATTCAATGAAAAGGATCTTGGAGTAAGCATTATACCGAGCACATCTCCTGAGGTGCACATCAACCCAATAACTGCTGCAGCATACGGAAGCCTGGCAAACCCGAGAATAACATTAGGACATCTAAGGAGTCATTCACGACATACCTTACCTTTGATATACCTTTGAAGAGTTTCGAGAGTTTAACTACTCTCAGAGCACGGCCATGGACCAGGCTCGTCCGGTGCTTGCCTGATCAGCCAGGCTGTTGCTGCTGGAGGCCCGCTGCCCCACATATCCATCACAGCCTGGTTGATCTGGCACCTGTCCAGTCTCCACTTGAAGGATTCTATACTTGTTCCAGCCGTGCTTCTGATATCTTCTAGTAAGATGCTGAATAGTCTGGGACCCCGGATGTTGATACAGTGTTCCCTTATTGTCCCCACCACACCTCACTGAGTTTATTTTTTACTTCCTCTCATATCTCTCACTCCAGTATGTTGTTATGGCAGTGTGCAGATTTGGGACCAGGCCCTCTAGTACTTTCTAGGTGTATATTATCATGTACCTCTCTCTCCTCCGCTCCAGTAAGTACATGTTCAAGACTTGAAGGCGTTCCCAGTAGTTTAGGTGCTTTACTGGCTCAATGTGAGCTGTAAACGATCTCTGTATTTGTTCCAGCTCTGATATTTCTCCTGCCTTGAACGGGGCTGTCATCGTGTACATCGTCTAAGTCAGGCCCATATTGGAGTATGCAGCACCAGTATGGAACCAACACCTGGTCAAACACGTCAAGGAATTAGAGAAAGTGCACAAGGTTTGCAACAAGACTAGTCCCGGAGCTGAGGGGTTTGTTCCATGCGGAGGGGTAAAGGGAACTCAACCTGACAACACTGGAAGACAGGAGAGATACGGAGGACATGATAACAACATATAAAATACTGAAAGGAATTGACAGGGTGGTTAGGGACAGAATGTTTCAGAGATGTGACACAGCAACAAAGAGTGACAACAGGAAGCTGAAAACTCAGATGAGTCACAGGGATGTTAGGAAGTAATTCTTCAGCCAAAGAGTTGTAAGGAAGTGGAACAGTCTGGAGAGTGATGTAGTGGAGGCAGGATCCATACATAGCTTTAAGAAGAGGTATGATAAAGCTCATGAAGCAGGAAGAGTGGACCTAGTGGCGACCGACGTGAAGAGGCGGGACCATGAGCTGTGGCTCAACCTCTACAACCACAATTAGGTGAGTACACACCGTCATAGCACAACACACTCGCTCACAATTACTATAGCAAGTCATCACAGCAGTGTCAACAAAACACACGTGAGTGACGAGATATGACCACACGTGAAGGCAGTGCAATAGATTGTGCTTTAAAGTGACGCTTCCAACACCACCTCCACTCGCTCAGACACCATCACAGACTCATACACACTCACACACTCTCATACACAGACGCTCAGAGGGATGCTAGGAAATAATTCTTCAGCCTTAAAGTGATGAGGATCCATATGTAGCTTTAAAGCTTAATATTATAGGACTAAGAAACCAAGGAGGCAACGAACCCGGCAGCGGCCAGCGAAGAGCGAGCCAAGAGCTGAGACTCAACCCTTGTAACCACACACAGGTGGGCACACGCTGAGGCACAAGCACACACAATCATTCAGACAACCACACATGATTATACAGACATACAAACGGACACAGACATCATATCACCAAAAGTCTACACCACGCGTAACTTCAGCAACTGTGCCAAACTAGCAAGCCTCAGAACTGCTTACAAGAATCTTAACAGTATGTCAGTAGCCATGCTCCACGATTACTCATCCTGCTGCCTCCAAATATAAGAAATATTGCCGGATCAATGATAGAAGTTTTCATGAAGAAACAAGATCTCTACCTTCAACCAGTGTTAGATGAACAAGACTGTGATAACACTGCGGGTAGCGGGCTGCGAGGACCTGAGTAAACATGTTGATCGCAGAGACTGCGAGATTAGACCAACTCTCGAAACCAGTGGCAGGTATGTCGCTGTTAGGTCAGCAAACACACTGATGCGTCACAATATCCGCTAATTTGTCACCAACTCGCTTTACGTCACTGCCACCGAGGGGACAATAATGTCATTGGGCATACTTAAGTAATCAGGGACCCAAGGTGAAGGCAGACATGTAATGCTAAGAGATTACAGGTGATAAGAGAGAGCAGCTAACACCTGCACACTCACACTCACCTACACATCCCTGCATACACACGCTCACCTGCACATCCCTGCATACACACACTCACCTGCACATCCCTGCAAACTCAGTCACCTGCACACTCACACTCACCTGCACATCCCTGCACACTCACACTCACCTGCACACGCCTGCACACTCACACTCACCTGCACATCCCTGCACACTCACACTCACCTGCACATCCCTGCACACTCACCTGCACATCCCTTTACACTCACACTCACCGCACATCCCTGCACACTCACCTCACCCGACACTCACCTGCACACCCTGCACACTCACACGGAAGGTTAGACTTTAAAGTGCCCTGTTGCAGATGATGTGAAGTTAATGAGGAGAATTAAATCTGATGTGTACCAGGCAGGACTTCAAGAGACCGGGACAGACTGGAAGCCTGGACCAGAAATCTTCCGATTAAATCCGCAAATGCAAAGTCATGAAGTAGGGGAGGACAGGAAGTAGCACAGACCAGTGAAAGGCTGGGGCCAAAGCTAGGCAAACCTCACTCAAGAAAATTTTGGGGTGAGAAATAATCAGAGCATGGAAGACACATCAATCAGATACGCTGCAGCATAGGGCGACCTGCAAACCTGAGACATCATTCATACTGTAGGAATCATCAAGACACTGACACGGATGTCAGCCATCACTGAAATGCACACTTTGGAACCGCATTGAATAAAGCAGTCAAATAACGGAATTCAAAGTTTGCACAAGGTTGTCCAACTGGGGATGTCCTGAGAAAATTGGAATCGTACACTGGAGACAGAATCGGGAACATGAAACGACATTATAAGAATTAACTGCTGGATAGACAGGTGACAAAACAGGACCTGTTCCAGGGACGGGGCACAGTCACTAGCACCACCAATGCAACTGACACAAATGAGTCAACAATATAGGATGTACCTCAGTCACTGCAACTTTAAGCATGGCACATCACCTGCAACATACATCACCTGACACAGAACTCACCTCACATTCACTCACCTGCACAGTTACACTCACTGCACATTGCACACTCAAGTGGCCTACTACACTCACCTGCAAGAGCGAGCTCACCTGACAGCTCACATCACCTGCAACACTCACACTCACGTGCACAATATGTAGTCACTCACCTGCCATCTCACACTCACCTGCACAATCACACTCACCTGCACATTCACACTCACCTGTACACTCACACTCACCTGCACACTCACACTCACCTGCACATTCACACTCAACTGCGCATTCACACTCACCTGCACATCATACTCACCTGCACACTCACACTCACCTGCAGCATCTCACACTCACCTGCACATTCACACTCACCTGCACATTCACACTCACCTGCACACTCTCACTCACCTGCACATTCACACTCACCTGCACATTCACACTCACCTGTACACTCCACTCACCTGCACACTTCACACTCACCTGCACATTCACACTCACTGCCATTCACACTCACCTGCACATCATACTCACACTGCGCATTCACACTCACCTGCACATCTCACTCACCTGCACATTAAACATCACCTGCACACTCACTCACTGCACATTCACATCACCTGCACACTCACACTCACCTGACATTCACACTCACCTGCACATTCACACTCACGACACTCACACTCACCTGCACAGTCACACTCACTGCACATTCACACTCACTGCGCAATTAATCTCACCTGCACACTCTACACTCACCTGCACATTCAACTCACCTGCACACTCTCACTCACCTGCACATTCACTCACCTGCACATTCACACTCACCTCCAATTCACACTCACACCTGCACATTCCACTCACCTGCACACACTCACCTGCACATTCACACTCACCTGCACATTCACACTCACCTGCACATTCACACTCACCTGCACACTCACACTCACCTGCACATTCACACTCACCTGCACATTCACACTCACCTGCACATTCCACTCACCTGCCATTCACACTACCTGCACATTCACACTCACCTGCACATTCACACTCACCTGCACACACTCACTGACTCACACTCACCTGCACACTTCACACTCACCTGCACATTCACACTCACACTGCACACTCACACTCACCTGCACACTCCATCACACTCACCTGCACATTCACATCACAATGCACATCACCTGCACACTCACACTCACCTGCACAGTCACTCACACATCACCTGCCACACTTACTCACCTGCACACTCACCTCACCTGCACTCACCTGCACACTCACACTACCTGCACACTCTATCACCTGCACCTGCAACTCACTTACACACTGCAACACTCCACACCTGCACCTGACACCACTGCACATCACACTATGCACATGTCACTCACCTGCACATCACTACTGCACATCACCACTGCCATCTCACTGCAATCAATCACCTGCACATGCAACTCACCTGCACATCACACTCACCTGCACATTCACACTCACCTGCACAATCACACTCACCTGCACACTCACACTCACCTGCCATCCACCACTGCAATACACTACTGACTCACACTGCACATCCACTCACCTGCACATCACACTCACCTGCACACTCACACTCACCTCATTCACACCTGCACATTCACACTCACCTGCCACATCCCTGCACACTCACACCCCGCATCACCTGCACACTCACACTCACCTGCACACTCACACTCACCTGCACAGTCACCTGCACACTCACACTCACCTGCAAAGTCACCTGCACACTCACACTCACCTGCACATTCACACTCACTCCTTCACACTCTCACCTGCACAATCGCACTCACCTGCACACTCACACTCACCTGCACACCTGCAACCACTCACACTCACACTCATCACCTGCACACTCACACTCACCTGCACATTCACCTCACTGCACATCTCACACTCCCTCACAACTGCACTCACCTGCACATCCTCACCTGCACATCTCACTCACATCACCTGCACACTACTCACACTGCACATCACATCACCTGCACATCACACTCACACTGCACATCTCACCTGCACACTCACTACCTGCACACTCACACTCACCGACACTCACCTCACCTGCACATCTCACACTACACTCACTGCACACTCACACTCACCTGCACACTCACACTCACTCATCAAGCACACTGCACACTCACACTGCACACTCACACTCACCTGCACATCACAGTCACCTCGCACTCCACAATCACCTCACATTACCCTGCACACTCACACTCACCTGCACACTCACACTCACCTGCACATTCACACTCACCTGCACACTCACACGTCACCTGCCAAGCACTCACACTCACACTGCACATTCACACTCACCTGCACATTCACACTCCACCTGCACATTCCACAGTCACCTGCACACTTACCTGCACACATCACTCACCTGCACATTCACACTCACCTGCACATTCACAGTCACCTGCACACTCACAGTCACCTGCACACTCACACTCACCTGCACATTCACACTCACCTGCACATTCACAGTCACCTGCACACTCACATCACCTGCACACTCACAGTCACCTGCACATCACACTCACTGCACATTCACATCACCTGCACTCACACTCATCACCTGCACACTCACACTCACCTGCACATTCACACTCACCTGCACACTCACACTCACCTGCACACTCACACTCACCTGCACATTCACACTCACCTGCACATTCACAGTCACCTGCACACTCACAGTCACCTGCACACTCACAGTCACCTGCACATTCACACTCACCTGCACATTCACAGTCACCTGCACACTCACAGTCACCTGCACACTCACACTCACCTGCACATTCACAGTCACCTGCACACTCACAGTCACCTGCACACTCACACTCACCTGCACATTCACACTCACCTGCACATTCACAGTCACCTGCACACTCACAGTCACCTGCACACTCACACTCACCTGCACATTCACACTCACCTGCACATTTACACTCACCTGCACATTCACACTCACACAGTCACCTGACACACTCACACTCACCTGCACATTCACACTCACCTGCACATTCACACTCACACAGTCACCTGCACACTCACACTCACCTGCACATTCACACTCACCTGCACATTCACACTCACACAGTCACCTGCACACTCACACTCACCTGCACATTCACACTCACCTGCACAATCGCACTCACCTGCGCCTTCACACTCACCTGCACATTTACACTCACCTGCACATTCACACTCACCTGCACAATCGCACTCACCTGCACATTCACACTCACCTGCACATTCACACTCACCTGCACAATCGCACTCACCTGCGCACTCACACTCACCTGCACAGTCACCTGCACACTCACACTCACCTGCACACTCACATTCACCTGCACATTCACACTCACCTGCGCATTCACACTCACCTGCACATTCACACTCACCTGCACACTCACTCACCTGCACACTCACACTCACCTGCACAGTCACCTGCACACTCACACTCACCTGCTCAGTCACCTGCACACTCACACTCACCCGCACACTCACACTCACCTGCACATTCACAGTCACCTGCACACTCACACTCACCTGCACATTCACAGTCCACCTGCACATTCACAGTCACCTGCACATTCACATCACCTGCAACATCACCTGCACATTCACACTCACCTGCATAGTCACCTGCACACTCACACTCACCTGCACATTTACACTCACCTGCACATTCACATTCACCTGCACATTCACACTCACCTGCGCCTTTCTCACTCACCTGCACATTCACATTCACCTGCACATTCACACTCACCTGCACATTCACACTCACCTGCACATTCACAGTCACCTGCACATTCACAGTCACCTGCACAGTCACCTGCACATTCACACTCACCTGCACATTCACAGTCACCTGCACATTCACAGTCACCTGCACAGTCACCTGCACATTCACACTCACCTGCACATTCACACTCACCTGCATAGTCACCTGCACACTCACACTCACCTGCACATTTACACTCACCTGCACATTCACAGTCACCTGCACACTCACACTCACCTGCACATTCACACTCACCTGCACATTCACAGTCACCTGCACATTCACAGTCACCTGCACATTCACACTCACCTGCACATTCACACTCACCTCGCATAGTCACCTGCACACTCACACTCACCTGCACATTTACACTCACCTGCACATTCACATTCATCTGCACATTCACACTCACCTGCGCCTTTCTCACACTCACCTGCACATTCACATTCACCTGCACATTCACACTCACCTGCACATTCACATTCACCTGCACAATCGCACTCACCTGCGCCTTCACACTCACCTGCACATTTACACTCACCTGCACATTCACACTCACCTGCACATTTACACTCACCTGCACATTCACACTCACCTGAACAATCGCACTCACCTGCACATTCACACTCACCTGCACATTCACACTCACCTTCACACGCCTGCACAATCACTCCTTCACACGTCTGCACACTCACATTCACCTGCACACGTCTGCACACTCACATTCACCTGCACACGTGTGCACAAACACTCACCTGCACACGTCTGCACACTCACACTCACCTGCAAACGCCTGCACACACACACCTGCACACGCCTGCACACTCACACTCACCTGCACACGCCTGCACAAGCCTGCACACTCACCAGCACACGCCTGCACACACACACCTGCACACCTGCTTCTCGAATTTAATCCTGCCAAATGCAAAGTCATGAAGATAGGGGAAGGGCACAGAAGACCACAGACAGAGTATAGGCTAGGTGGCCAAAGACTGCAAACCTCACTCAAGGAGAAATATCTTGGGGTGAGTATAACACCGAGCATGTCTCCGGAAGCACACATCAATCAGATAACTGCTGCAGCATATGGGCGCCTGGCAAACCTGAGAACAGCATTCCGATACCTTAGTAAGGAATCATTCAAGACACTGTACACCGTGTATGTCAGGCCCATACTGGAGTATGCAGCACCTGTTTGGAACCCGCACTTGATAAAGCACGTCAAGAAACTAGAGAAAGTACAAAGGTTTGCGACAAGGTTAGTTCCTGAGCTAAGGGGAATGTCCTATGAAGAAAGATTAAGGGAAATCGGCCTGACGACACTGGAGGACAGGAGGGTCAGGGGAGACATGATAACGACATATAAAATACTGCGTGGAATAGACAAGGTGGACAAAGACAGGATGTTCCAGGGAGGGGACACAGAAACAAGAGGCCACAATTGGAAGTTGAAGACACAAATGAGTCAGAGAGATAGTAGGAAGTATTTCTTCAGTCATAGAGTTGTAAGGCAGTGGAATAGCCTAGAAAATGACGTAGTGGAGGCAGGAACCATACACAGTTTTAAGACGAGGTTTGATAAAGCTCATGGAGCGGGTAGAGAGAGGGCCTAGTAGCAACCGGTGAAGAGGCGGGGCCAGGAGCTAGGACTCGACCCCTGCAACCACAAATAGGTGAGTACAAATAGGTGAGTACACGCCTGCACAAGCCTGCACACTCACCTGCACAAGTCTGCACGCACACACTTAAATACTCAAGCATATAAAAGCCTTCGTCTACGGAAGATAACACTATGAGCTACACGACACAAGATTGAAGATCAGGAACAAAAGAGGAGACACGATCACAACGTTAAAGATACTCAAGAGGCAGAGACAAGGTGATTGTAAAGCCATTGTTTAAAAAGGGTATAAAAAGGAAGAGGGGATACAAATAGAAGCTAAACTGCATGAACCAACTTTCAACATACCTCTGACATATATTTGAAAGGCATCGAGAGTTTTCCTCCTCCATGTCTACCCTGGACCAGAATTCTCTTCTGCTTGCCTGGTCTATGACATGTCAGAGATGTCATAGACACGTAAAATGAATGTCCTTGAGCAAGAGATCGGTGGTGAAGTTGTTAGAGGTGAAAGAGGTAGCGGTAGTGGTGTGCTCGCATCATTACCTGGAGTTTATCTGGAGAGAGTTCCGGGGCTCAACGCCCCCGCGGCCCGGTCTGTGACCAGGCCTCATGGTGGATCAGAGCCTGATCAACCAGGCTGTTACTGCTGGCTGCACGCAATCCAACGTACGACCCATAGCCCGGCTGGTCAGTTACCGAATTTAGGTGCTTCGTCCAGTGCCTGCTTGAAGACAGCCAGGGGTCTATTGGTAATCCCCCTTATGTATGCTGCGAGGCAGTTGAACAGTCTTGGGCCCCTGACACTTACTGTGTTGTCTCTTAACGTGCTAGTGACACCCCTGCTTTTCATTGGGGGGATGTTGCATCGTCTGCAGAGTCTTTTGCTTTCGTTGTGAGTGATTTTCGTGTGCAAGTTCGGTAGTAGTCCCTCTAGGATTTTCCAGGTGTATATAATCATGTATCTCTCCCGCCTGCGTTCCAGGGAGTACAGGTTCAGGAACCTCAAGCGCTCCCAGTAATTGAGGTGTTTTATCTCCGTTATGCACGCCGTGAAGGTTCTCTGTACATTTTCTAGGTCTGCAATTTCACCTGCCTTGAAAGGCGCTGTTGGTGTGCAACAATATTCCAGCCTAGATAGAACAAGTGACCTGAAGAGTGTCATCATGGGCTTGGCCTCCCTAGTTTTGAAGGTTCTCATTATCCATCCTGTCATTTTTCTAGCAGATGCGATTTATACAATGTTATGGTCCTTGAAGGTGAAATCCTCCGACATGATCACTCCCAGGTCTTTGACGTTGGTTTTTCGCTCTATTTTGTGGCCGGAATTTGTTTTGTTCTCTGATGAAGTTTTTTAATTTCCTCATGTTTACCATATCGGAGTAATTGAAATTTCTCATCGTTGAACTTCATATTGATTTCTGCAGCCCATTGAAAGATTTGGTTGATGTCCGCCTGGAGCCTTGCAGTGTCTGCAATGGAAGACACTGTCATGCAGATTCGGGTGTCATCTGCAAAGGAAGACACGGTGCTGTGGCTGACATCCTTGTCTATGTCAGACATGAGGATAAGAAACAAGATGGGAGCGAGTACTGTGCCTTGTGGAAGAGAGCTTTTCACCGTAGCCGCCTCAGACTTTACTCTGTTGACTACTACTCTTTGTGTTCTGTTTGTGAGGAAATTATAGATGCTCTACCAACTTTTCCTGTTTTCCTGTAGCACGCATTTTGTGCGCATTACGCCATGGTCACACTTGTCGAAGGCTTTTGCAAAGTCTGTATATATTACATCTGCATTCTTTTTGTCTTCTAGTGCATCTAGGACCTTGTCATAGTGATCCAGTAGTTGGGACAGACAGGAGCGACCTCCTCCAAACCCATGTTGCCCTGGGTTGTGTAATTGATGGGTATCTAGATGGGTGGCGATCTTGCTTCTTAGGACCCTTTCAAAGATTTTTATGATATGGGATGTTAGTGCTATCGGTCTGTAGTTCTTTGCTATTGCTTTACTGCCCCCTTTGTGGAGTGGGGCTATGTCTGTTGTTTTTAGTAACTGTGGGACGACCCCCGTGTCCATGCTCCCTCTCCATAGCATGGTAAAAGCACGTGAAGCCTTTTCTTGCAGTTCTTGATGAACACGGAGTTCCATGAGTCTGGCCCTGGGGCAGAGTGCATGGGCATGTCATTTATCGTCTGTTCGAAGCCATTTGGCGTCAGGATAACATAGTCTTGTGTTTACCAAATTCTGTGGCTCTCTCATAAAAAATTAATTTAGATCTTCGATTCTCAGTCTGGTTAGCGGCTTGCTAAAAACTGAGTCATATTGGGACTTGAGTAGCTCACTCATTTCCTTGCTGTCATCTGTGTAGGACCCATCTTGTTTAAGTAGGGGCCCAATACTGGACGTTGTTCTCGACTTTGATTTGGCATAAGAAAAGAAATACTTTGGGTTTCTTTCGATTTCATTTATGGCTTTTAGTTCTTCCCGCGATTCCTGACTCCTATAAGATTCCTTTATCTTTAGTTCGATGTTTGCTATTTCTCTGACCAGTGTCTCCCTACGCATTTCAGATATATTGGACTCTTTTAGCCGCTCTGTTATTCTTTTCCGTCACCTGTAAAGGGAGCGCCTGTCTCTCTCTATTTTACATCTACTCCTTTTTCTTAAAGGAATAAGCCTTGAGCAAACATCGAGTGCCACAGAGTTAATCTGTTCTAGGCATAAGTTGGGGTCTGTGTTGCTTAGTCTATCTTCCCAGCTTATATCGTTTAGGACTTGGTTTACTTAGTCTCACTTTATGTTCTTGTTATTGTAGTTGAATTTGGTGAAGGCTCCCTCGTGACTGGTCTCATTTTGTCGGTCTGGGGCTCCGCGCATACATGTCTGAACCTCGATTATGTTGTGATCTGAGTATATTGTTTTTGATATGGTGACATTTCGTATCAGACCATCATTGTTAGTGAAGATGAGGTCTAGTGTATTCTCCATTCTAGTAGGCTCTATTATGTGCTGGTTTAAGTTGAATTTTGTGCAGAGATTTAAAAGCTCGTGTGTGTGTGAGTTCTCGTCAGAGCTTCCTCCTGGTGTTATCACTGCAGCAACATTATTTGCTGTATTCCTCCATTTTAGGTGCCTCAAGTTGAAATCCCCCAGGAGCAAGATGTTGGGGGCAGGAGCTGGAAGATTTTCCAGACAGTGGTCAATTTTCAACAGCTGTTCCTGGAATTGCTGGGATGTTGCATCCGGAGGCTTGTAGACTACCACAATGACTAGGTTTTGGTTCTCGATCTTTACTGCTAAAACTTCCACTACATAATTTGAGGCATTAAGCAGTTCTGTGCAAACAAGTGACTCTGCGATGTACAGGCCAACCCCCCCCCCCCCTTTTGCCTGTTCACTCTGACGCATCTGTATAGGTTGTAACCTGGGATCCATATTTCGTTGTCCAAGTGACCCTTTATGTGGGTCTCTGTGAAAGCCGCGAACATTGCATTTGCCTCTGCAAGCAGTCCACGGATGAAAGGTATTTTGTTGTTCGTTGCTGGCTTTAGACCTTGTATATTTGCAAAGAAGAATGTCATCGGGCTGGTGGTATTGGTGGTACTGGGTGGGGGGACTTTTTTTCCGGCACTAGTATCTGTATCTGTTGGTTTGGAGTGGAGGCCATTGACTGTGGTTCCACTCCAGGAATGACTGGATTTGGCGTACGATTTCTGTCATTTCCTGCCAGTATTTTTTTTTTCTTCCTGGCAATAAAAAACCTCTCCCTCTTGAGTGGCTGTGGCTACCAGGTTTTCCCATGGCCTGGATGTCTTGTATCTATTTGTCCCCTTTAGATGGTGTGCCTGGAAATTTAAGTTATAGCACTGTCTTTCCTGTACTGAAGAGGGACACATTTCAGGGTGAAAAAGCTTACAGGAAGGGAGTTTGCATTTTCATGCTGTCATATAGCCACGGCATTTTCTAGGGTGGTCAAAGTTGCACGTCCCATCTGTTTTTCCAGATTTCCCATGCCTGCAGATACCAAGTGCATAATATGTGCACAGGCTTGGTTTCCGTTTGCCTTGGGTTTTTGTGACTGTATTCCCTGTTGGTGCATGTTTTCTTGTCTCATTCCTATCCTCACTAGTACTAACAATGGAGCTCTCACCAGTTGTTTCTGGTAATGTATCCTCACTATTGCTAGTGTAGTCCCCCTGTTTGCTATCTCCTGTGGTATTACTAGTTTGTAATATTGGTTTTATCTTGTCCTTATTTCCCCACTACAGCTCCTGTCTCCCTCGAGGCCATTTATATGCATTCCCTGATGCGTACATTTCCTGTCCACCTGGACAGCACCTCCAGTCTCACCATTACTGTCTACCAGGACAGCACTTTCAGCCCAACAGTTACTGTCTACCAGGACAGCACCTCCAGCCTCACCATTACTGTCTACCAGGACAGGACTTCCAGCCCCACAGTTACTGTCTACCAGGACAGCACCTCCAGCCTCACCATTACTGTCTACCAGGACAGCACTTCCAGCCCAACAGTTACTGTCTACCAGGACAGCACCTCCAGCCTCACCATTACTGTCTACCAGGACAGCACTTCCAGCCCCACAGTTACTGTCTACGAGGACAGCACCTCCAGCCTCACCATTACTGTCTACCAGGACAGCACTTTTAGCCCCACATTTACCGTCTACCAGGGCAGCACCTCCAGCCTACATTCTGTCTACCAGGACAGCACTTTTAGCCCCACATTTACCGTCTACCAGGGCAGCACCTCCAGCCCTACAGTTTCTGACTACATGGCCAGCACCAAGGGCGATATCATCCAGCCTAGACTTTTTATTTTCCCATCTATTATAGAATGCTTCCAGGTTTTCTATGAAGGCTGCTTTGATGTTATCCTCTTTTAATATCAATGTGATTTTAGTCCATTGGTAGAAGACACCGAAAAAAACGCATTTAAACAAACTCTTCCAGTGGGCAGTAAAAAAAATGGAATTCAGTGATAACAAATTCTAGTTGCTTAGATATGGAAAAACTAGTACCTCGAGAGGACACGATATACAAAACACAAGATGACCATCAAAATAGGATGAAAAGTCATGTGAAGGACCTGGGTGTGGTAACATCACCTAACCTGTCGTATACAGAACATAGTAAGGCAAAAACTGTGAAAACTAAACGAAAGTCGAGGTGGATAAGTGAAAACGTTCAAAACAAGAGAAATATTGTCAGTGCTTGTGCTCTCTCAACTCAAGTACTGTTCAGTGTTGATGGCATCAGCCAGGGTAAGAGAGATATCGGAACTGGAACAGACACAGAGATCGTTTCCAACCAATATAGCATTAAAACTAATGGGAATTCCTAAATATTCTGAATACAGTGTCGGAGTGGAGGAGTGAGAGATACATGACAGCATATGCATGGAAGATACTGAAGGGTCTGATGCCTAACCTACACACCACCGTAATAACGTCCTAGAGTGAGAGATATGCGAAAAACTGTAGGATAAGCCAGAATAGAGACGCCATGGGCAACAAATAGTGAAAACTATATCAATCAGGGGCCAGATATTCAACACTTTACAGGAAAACATCAGGAATATGCCTTGATCTTCCTGGAGGGTTTCCGGGGTCATCGTTCCGCGGGCGGTACATACGGCCCTGGTGAACAGGCGCGATCCCAATCTTTAGTTAGTACACGCGCAAGTTACAAACCACGCCGTTCTGATTTGGAGTGGTTATCGGAATATCCAGTACCTTGCAGAATGTAGCGGTTTACTGGAGTCGCTTCGAGCCAAGTCCAGCATCAGGCCTCCTGGCTATTGGCCTGATCAATCAGCTGTTAGATGTATGCACCACAACCAGTTGATAGGAATTTTAGGAATCTGTGGGTTTCTCATTGAGAAAACTATAATGTGCCGATGTTATACCAATTACGGAACAAGAGATTACACATGTGCAACATCTGGGTATTTTGTAGACGTTTCGCCACCATCAGGCCTTTCTGTGCAATTCTAGGACATAACTTGAAGTAGAACTTGCAGAGTCAAGGAATCAACCCTCAACCTTGGATTAGGTGCGAAGAGCACTTTGACTTCGCTCTTCCTCTGACTCCTAGGTTGAGGCTGATATTCCACTCGTACATAGTTCTACTGTCTAAGTTATCTAGGATGTTAGTATGTAACCACGGCGAACCGTTACAGAAAGATACCAGATGTTGGATGTGTCTTACTCATCAAGAGAGCTAGGAGTTTGTCGGTAATCCCCCTTATACATGAAGGGAGTCGTGGTCCCTTAGCACTTATTGAATTCTCTCTCAAGTTTACCCATTGCCCCGCTGCTTTTCATTGGAGGTATCCTGCACCGTCTGCCAAGACCCTTATGTTCATAAGTAGTAATTTCAGTGTGCAGGTTTGGGAGTAATCGTTCCAGTACCTTCTAGGAGAAGATTATTGGTAACCCTCCCCTAAGTATGATGGAAGATTGTTGAATAGTCTAGGGTCCCTTACATTCATTGTAGTATCTCTTAGTGTACCAATGTCACCCTTGTTTTTTGTGAGGCGGGGAACAGGGAATTCTGTACAGTCTGCCGAGCCTCTTGCTCTCGTAGGGAGTAATTACGGTGTTCAGATAGAAGCCCTTCACAATTTTCCAGGTGCAAATTATGTATTTTTCTCGCCCACGTTAAAGGAAGAACAGCTCAAGCAACTGTACGTGTTCTCTAATAATTTAAGTGCTTGACTGAATTTATCCTGGCAGTGAAGGTTTTCTATACATTCTCGAGCTTGGCGATTTTCCCTACATTAGAAGCCTGTTAGTTTGCAGCACTGTTTCAGTTCACTTTATAAGTGTTAGACTATTATGACTTCTCAGCATCCAGCCGTCATACATTAGGGGAATTACCAACACACAACTGGCTGTCTTGAAGAGATAATTGGTTAATTTTTTTTTCTTTTTAGTTCTTGATCACCCGTGCTGTAGTGCCTATTGTTGGATTGTGTTCGACTGACGTCGATAGCTTGGTTGATCAGGCCATTAATCAGGAGTCCCGGTCTAAAACCGGGCTTTGGGGGACGGTAACCCCCCTTCCCGTAATCGTCTTCAGGTAACCACCACAACCACAAACACTTGCCACCACAGCAACCACTACTACCACCATCACAACTGAATCCTTCGCCTCTCTCTCACACCAATCACATAATTATAATATCTGAGACAACAACAATGCCACTTTCCCGGAAGCACAGGCCACCATGACTAGTTTCCTAACAACAACCTTGGTCATTACTTCACGCACCAAGACACCATTATTAACACCAACACCATACTACAACAGCCTTGATCATTGCTTTACACACTAAAACTACCAACACCACCACCGCTACTGTAACACTATAACCTCGGTTATTACCTAGTACACAGAGACAACACCACAACCATCACCTTTACCCCCTACCATCACCACTGCCTGTTCAAGCTGGATAGCAAATGGACCGAAGTCTGGAGTCGACAGTGATAAACGAAAAGACTAGAGAGGTAATAAAGGAAAATAAAGATATGTGGACACTGAGACAAGAAGGAAGAAGAGGGGAAAATATCCGTGATATCGCTTGTGGTTGATCAGGCTCTGATCCACCAGGAGGCCTGGTCACAGACCGGGCCGCGGGGGCGTTGACCCCCGGAACTCTCTCCAGGTAAACTCCAGGTAGCTGACAGGAATGAGTCTCAGGACAAGAGAAGACAGTACTACACCAGAGGTTGTTACTGAGGTATTGCAATCTAGTCATACAGGACGTACAGCCACGCGAGCTTGTACTGATAAACAGGAGTAATAAGGAATAATGTGTAGCTGTTACCAGCTGACCTGTTTCACTAGGTTGTGAAATGTGACAGTGCATCGCTTCCAGATTTCATATCTTATGATTGACAACATCACGTGCTGAACATTATCTCTCCCTACATGGAAAGCATTTCAAAACCTACAAAAGCTTTAAGAATATAAGAAAGGAGGAACACTGCAGCAGGCCTGTTGGCCCGTACTAGGCAAGTCCTTTACAATCCATCCCACTAACAAAATATTTGATGTAAACTAGTCAAACTAAGGGAAAAAACGATGTAAATAAGACACAATATATAGTTGACGACACTTACTGAGATGTTTCGCCCACCAGTGAAGAAAATTCTTCTCAATAAATGCTAAAAACTACATAGTTACTTATTCACAAACTTAAGTGTATATTTTAGCAGTGACACACATTGTTGACCATGGCTACGAGCACTGAAGCTTCAAGCCAAGAAGCACTGTGCCAGCTCACTGCAAGTCGACAATGCAATAAATAAGAGCACGAACTCTGCCCACCTGTATTTACCTGTAGTCGCCTACAGGTAAGCAGGAACTTGCTGGCCTGGTCGACCAGGCTGTTAGTGACCGCCGCCTGCAGTCCAACGTATGCACCATACCTTTACTATACCTTTGATGAGTTTCGAGAATGTTTTATACTCCCGGAGCCCGGTCCTAGGCCAGGCTTGTCTGGTGCATACCTGGTGGAGGTACTTGTCCATGTTCTGCGCTTGTCTCACTAGTGTTTCTCACATCTTCTAGTAAACTGTTTTATATAAATTGGCATCCACACAGCCCAAAATTAATACGAAATCCCTCCTCTTAAGATACACCAGAATTTAGGGTTTGAAGCTGATCAGAAGAGGCATTCTCTAGTTATTACATGGAAAACAATTTCCTTAATAAAATTTGGAAAATTTTGCCAAATTTTAAATAAAGTCCACCAATGACAAAAATATGAAGCCGATCAGAAAAAGTATTCCTTAGTTATGCATGACAGGAGGGTATCGACGAATCGTGGTCCCTTTACACTTACTGAGGTCTCTCTCAGTGTACTGAGAGAGAAACCATTATTATTATTATTATTATTAATTTTTAATTATAATTTTTGAAAAATTTGCTTTAGGCTGTAATTAAATGTTGGCAACTGGGAGGACTGTACTCTGGTGCCTTCCAGTTTTTCCGCCTCATGACACACATTAATCTTCCTTCCTCGTCTTTCTGAATGTTTAACAACCTGTGGTATCGTATGCTATTTATTTATTTATTAATTTGAACATGATAGTGAAGTACAAAATAATACAGTTAAATGCAGCATGCCAAAGCCACTTCAATGCATAGCATTACGGGCAGGCTTAAAATTAACTTAAGATTAACTAAGCAATGAAGTATTCAGTGATAAAACATTATTGTAAACAGATAACAATTAAGCACAAATGAGTATTACCAAAAATAGGTCGTATGGTTGCTTGCATTGCTGTACAATCAGTATTTATTTATTTATGATAAATCTGGTTGATAGTCTTGTCGGTTCCTAAAAGCAACAAACACCACAATAAACATCGTGCAAGTACAGACTGAGATCAACATCTCACAACAGTGTGTATCATTTTGTCACTGCTGCCTGACGTCATATATGACGTCAGTAACCCGTGACGTTATATGGCCAGCTGGCAGGGAAGCTTCTTAAGGTGGATATACGAATACCATGAGAACAGAAAGCAAAATGTAACGCTAAGAAAGGTAGGTAAGATCAGTGTTTGGGTCCCTGCTGTTTCGGATATACCTAAACCATCTGCCATAGGACAACCAATCTCTCCCTACGAAAGGAAAAGACTGGGCAGATGGTGCAAAATGCCCCAATGTAAAGTAGGGGCGCTATTTAGAACACTAAGGGGAAATATAATAAATGTCTGAAGCCCAAGACTATTCAAGAGCCTCCCAACAGGTATAAGGGAAATTACCAACAGACTCCTTTCTGCCTTCAAGAGGGAGCTGGACAGATACCTAAAGTCAGAACCCGATGAGCCGGGCTGTGGTTCGTACACTGGACTTGTGCGGCCAGAAGTAACAGCCTGATTGACCAGGCCCTGATATACCGGGAGTCCTGGTAGACTCAAAAGTTAGTTCTTGGTCAGTCGGCTGTAGTATATATGTAAATCTGTGTGCTGGCACCAACAGCCTGGTCGATCAGCCAACAACCAGGAAGCCTGGTCTGGGGACCGGTGACCCACAGAAACAGACTACAGATAACTTACAGGTATTCACCTAACTTTCCCTACTGCTCCTGCCTGCTCTTCCTGTGTGTTGTGGTGTGGCACTGTGTCAAATTCTCGATGAAGATACAATCAACCCGACCTTTTCTCTCCTGATTTATTTCAATCATTGTTATAAAACTCTAAGAGATCTGTAATATAAGGTTTGCTAGTTCTAAACCTGTGTTAGTTGTCTTTAATGCATACATTTCTTTAAAGATGATCAGCTCTTCTCTTTCTAATTTATTTTCTAGCACAGTCAGTACGCTAGTCAGCGAGACTGGTTTAATGCTCTCTTTTCTTTTGTATACTAGAACCACATATGCAGCTGTCGAGCTGTCTGATAGCTACACCTCTCTCCACCGACTTGTGTATCATTGTTAAGAGATCACTCAGCTCCTCTAATCCTTCTCTAAATACCCAAGGTGATAACTTCTTTGCTCATAATGTTCGTGTCATACTTATTGATTCTTTAGGAGCTAACTGTTGAAAATAGTGTCAGCAGGTGAGTAGCACCAGGAAATAGCAAAGCACAGCCTGGCAACCTGAGCGAAGAACAACAACGACAACAACGCTGCCTCCGCCGCAGTTCAGTCTGACGTAAAAATGACTTGAGACAAGGACGTAGTGTTCCACCACCTCCCTGCTGCCCTTCCCAGACACCCACTCCTGTAGCCAGCTCCCTCTTACAAGGCTCCGTCTCTCTCCGTCCATCCTTCACATATCTCTCGCTTTCTCGCTCTCTCTCTCTCTCTCTCTCTCTCTCTCTCTCTCTCTCTCTCTCTCTCTCTCTCTCTCTTCTCTCTCTCTTCTCTCTCTCTCTCCCCTCTCTCTCTCTCTCTCTCTCTCTCCATCACACAAACATCTCCCATAATCCCACCTTCTTCCCACTTATTCTTACAAGGTTCGATCTCTCTGTCTCTCACTCCTTCACATACTTTAACATTTCTCAAGCACTTTTTTTTCTTGATCTTATGCTGCATGGTAATGCAGTGATAGCACGTTCTACTCACTAGTGAGATGATCTAGGTTGACTACTACATGGGATGGCACGGCTGGGTAATCCTAACACCTGCTGCACTTGTTACCTAGCAGTAAACAGATGCCTGAGTTACTCGACTACTGTGGATCGCATCCTGAGCGAACCTCAATATGACCCCAGTGACAATAAACCACAGTGCGTTTCCTTGCTTATTGATCCTCCAGTGTTAATTCGAAAAAAAAAAAATCTTGGTCTATATTGTCGATGTCTGATCAGAAACTAGCCTAACATGAGACCAGAGCTGCCTTGTTCACTGCCTGGTCAGCCAGGTTGTTGCTGTTAGCGGCCCACAGTCTTAAACGTATATCCGCCACAACTTTGTTAATCAAGTATTGTGATGTTACTCTAGCCTCGGCATCCACCTAAGATGGAATAGAATGTGTAAACTTTATAATTTGTATAGTGATTACCTCAATGTGCTAATCTCCAAGTAATAATGGTGCCAGCTACTTTTAAGTGCTAGTTTTGTAATCTTAGGTATTAAGTGTTGATCTAAGTGTTGGCTTCATCACCTCAGGTGTTAAGTGATGATCTAAGTGTTGGCTTCATCACCTCAGGTGTTAAGTGATGATTTAAGTGTTGGCTTCATCACCTCAGGTGTTAAGTGATGATATAAGTGTTGGCTTCATCACCTCAGGTGTTAAGTGATGATCTAAGTGTTGGCTTCATCACCTCAGGTGTTAAGTGATGATCTAAGTGTTGGCTTCATCACCTCAGGTGTTAAGTGATGATATAAGTGTTGGCTTCATCACCTCAGGTGTTAAGTGATGATCTAAGTGTTGGCTTCATCACCTCAGGTATTAAGTACTGATCTAAGTGTTGGCTTCATCACCTCAGGTGTTAGTTGAGATCTAAGTGTTAGCTTCATCACCTCAGGTGTTAAGTGATATCTAAGTGTTGGTTATCACATCAGGATTCAAGTACTGAGTAAGTGTTGGTTCTATCTCCTCCTGTTAAGAAGAATTGACGTAGCTTTTATTACTCAAACAAACCATACCACGGGTGGGGTTTGAACCTGCGGTCAGAGTCTCAAAACTCTGATATATGTACCAAGACACTCATGATCAGCTACATTTAGTTGGGGAGAGCAAGAAAGCTTTCAAAAAAGACGGGAATGGCAAGAGAAGAGGAGGCCGATGTAGACAGCATCCAGGACGCAGGGACTCTCCTAGGAGGGCTGCAACGGTTGCAAGGCACCCAAAGAGAATATTGCGAGTTCACACAACCCAGACACACTTCTCGGCATCTTTCCTCCCAGTAATATTGCCCCATTTCTATACAGAATTTCTGAAGTCATACATTTGATGAGTCTGGAGCGCTTTTTTTTTTTACTCCAGGAGCCCGGCCATGAGACAGGCTCATCTTGTGCTTGCCTGGTCAACCAAGCTCTTGCTGCCGGTTGCATGCTGGCAGACATATCCATTACAGCTCGGTTGATCTGGCATCTGGTGAAGATACTTGTTCAGTTTCCTCTTGAAGACTTCTACACTTGTCGCAGCAGTGTTTCTGATATCTTCTGGTAAGATGTTGAATAGTCTGAGGACACGGATGTTGATACAGTGTTTCCTTACTGTGCCCACGGCGCCTTTGTTTTTCAATAGGTTCATATCTCTCACTCCAGTATGTTGTTAAGGCAGTGTGCAGATTTGGGACAAAGCCCTCACGTAATTTCCAGGTATATATTATTATGTATCTCTCTTTCCTCTACTCCAATGAGTACATATTTAGGACTTTAGGGCGTTCCCAGTAATTTAAATATTTCATTGGTTCTATGTGGGCCGTAAATGATCTTTGTTTCTATTTCAGTTCTGATATTTCTCCTACCCTGAACAGGGCCGTCAACACTGAGCAATATTCCAAATAAGGGAGCACAGGCATTTTGAAAAGTGTCACACTGGCGTTATTTCCCTTGTTTTGAAAGTTCTCATTGTCCACCCTGTCATTTTCTGGCTTTTGTGACATTTGCCTTATTGTGTTCTTTGAAAGGCCAGGTCTTTCACGTGTTTCTATCGTTCTGTTTAATGTCTTCTTTAATTTTGTACACAGTGTTCCTTTCGAGTTTTTCATTCTTTGAATATCTAAGCAGCTCGCACGTATCACCATTGAATGTCATGTTGCTCTCCACTGCCCAACTTGAAAACCCTGCATATATTTTCCTGCAAATTTTCAATTTCTCCTACCAAAGTGACTTTTATGCTTAGTTTAGTGTCATCTGCAAATGATACAAAAGTGTGCCGGGTGTTTTTATCTATGTCTGCTATGAGGATGAGAAACAGCAGAGGTGCCAGAACAGTGCCTTGGGGCAGTGAGCTTTTTACCTCGCTGAAGCTGTATTTTGCTCTGTTTACTACCACTGTTTATGTTCTAAGTTAGACACTTGAAAATCCCTCTGCCTACCTTCCCCGTAATGCCTTTGGCCCTTATTTTGTGTGAAATCCCCCCATGATCGCATTTGTCAAACGCCTTTGCAAAATCTGTGTATATCACATCTGTGTTTTGGTTTTATTTCAACGCCTCTAATTCTGTCATAGTAATTCAGTATTTGTGACGAGCATGATCTTCCAGTCCTAAAGCCGAGTTGGCTTCGGTTGTTCAGACTGTAGTTCCATAATAGGGCTAGTGCTGCATCACCTTCCTTACTGAAAGGAGATATGTCTGTACTCTAAAAGGTCTCTCGTATTTCATGTAGATCTAACTTTCTCTAAAGAATACTGAAGGCTCGTGCTAGTGGTAGTTTGGATTTTTTGTTTAATATGGAATTCCATGAATCTGCTCTAGGTGGTGAATGAACAGGATTGTTTTCGATTTCTTTTTCGAATTTTATGGGACTTGTACTAGTATTAGTTTTTTGGTCCGCGTGGCCTTCAGATGAAATGAAACACTCTTCTGCATTCACTATCCTGCTGTCATTTAGTGGGTTGATGAACATCAATTCATACTGATCTTTTAGAATTCGGCTCATTTCCTGTTCATCGTCAGCATATAATCCTCCTGTTATTAATGGTCCAATTCTGCAGGTAGGTCTTAGTGTAGAGTTTGCATATGTATAGAAATATTTGGTGTTTCTTGTAATATCCTGGATGGCTTTTTTGTTCCTCTTGTGCTTCTTCTGTTTGGTACGACAGATTAAGTTTTTGTTCTGTCTCGGTGATCTCTCGGCTAAGATTATCTTTCCTTCGTTGTGACATTCACGTTATTAAGCAATTCAGTAACATTTTTTCTCCTGTACAACAATCTTATATTCTCTCTTTCTATATCTGATCTGGGTTTCCTCAATGGTACAAATTCAATACGGACCTTATATGTTTCTCTTCCAGGCACTGGTGAAGATTTGGGGTGCTCATGATTGTTTCCCAGATTAGACGTTAACAGGTACATGAGGTTGTCACATTAACAAGTCTACAGCAGCAGTAGCAAGGCAGGTACCCTAACAAGACTACAGAAGTAGTAAGGAAGGTACACTAACAAGACTACAGCAGTAGTAAGACAGGTACACTAACAAGACTACAGAAGTAGTAAGGAAGGTACACTAACAACATGTCGGTTCTCTGAACCATTCATCTACTAACAAGACTACAGCAGTAGTAAGACAGGTACACTAACAAAAGTAGAGGTACTCACGTTCTCATGCTTGAAGAAACATAACATGCGTAGCTCTCTGAACACTCTCTTGCTGGAGACCAAAGTTTGGAACACGTTGGGCATCTTCTTGAGAGCCACTCGACGGCCGTCTCTCGGGTCCGTCACCGCCCTGTAAAGAAGACAACCCCTCAATAATCATTATATTTAATGCTCCTTCATTACTTATATCATCACCACTATTTTACAAGCTAACCCAACTTCAGACTTTAAGTTTATCCTACTTCAGCTCATTTTAAAGGCCAGGTCACTCTAAGGTATACTACCACACCAGGTCACTTATTTACTGATGGGTGTACAGGGGCAGCAGGGGTAATAAAACTTACATATACACTTCGCAAAACCCGGAAAACAAACTCGAGTCTTCTCGGTTGTGAGCCGAACACTACACATGAACTACACGTGACCTTCAAGCTACCTGGAATAGTGTAATGTTAACTCACCTGCATACACGGTACCTTAATTAAGACACTTGTTAATTAATGAGCACCAACTGCCTGATTCCCCCTGCAACGCTTCCCAACTAGTACTTGCAGCTGTTTATAAACTTGCCGGTTTCTTTTTGTGGGTGTCTCCCTTCCCTAGTGACTGCTTGTAACAACTGCAAGATCAGCTAGGTTATGATGGGCATAAATGCCTGCGGCCCACTGAAAGCAACAGCCCGGCTGACCAGGCATTGGGCTGAAATAAAGATACCAGTGATCCGGGTTTGGAGAGTATCACTCTCTACAATGGTCACAGGCACGACACTCCTGGAAGGTACAGTGTTTCTTGCAGCCACCTGCACAACATTCTTCACTCTCCTCACCTTATTCAAACAATACTCTCCATAGCCATCAAAAGACTGACAACTTTTTAAATAACTGTGGGATGACTCCAATGTCCAAACACCTTCTCTACAGGACATTCAAAGGCAGACAGAGAAGGAAGGGGAGGGGTGGGGACGGGAGGGAACGGAGGGAAGGAAAGGGGAGGGAAGGAAAGGGAAGGAAAGGAAGTGAAGGGGAGGGGTGAGAAGGGAGAGGAAATAAAGATAAGAAAGGGAGGGAAGGGAAGGTGAGGAGGAAGAGAGGGATGGAAGAGAAGTTTTTAAAACTCCTGGAAGAACCAGCAGTGTGCTGCTGCACTTACTCTATAGCACATAGTTACATTCTGTATCTTCTGGTACGGAAGTAAACGAGGAAGTGACAGGACAGAAGGAAGGAGACGGAGGAGGAAAAGTGAAGAGAGAAGGAGGAAGAAGAGGGAGTCAAGACCAGGAAGAATACTGGTTTTAGACGACCTGGAGAAGAGCCAAGTGGGAATATAGGACTAAATCCTACCCAAATGCATGGAAGTGGTGGTGGTGGTGATGGTGGTAGTGACGGTGGTATTGGTGACGGTGGTGGTGGTGGTGACTTTTAAATAGTCTAAGTCGGACCGAAACGTCGTCGTAAGTTCCTCTCTTTTATGTGCGGGTTATCTGTGTATTGTTCCAGTCACGGTATTGTGTTGTTGTTGTTGTTGTTCTTGTTGTTATCTGTGGTTGTGGTGGTAGAAATATTGGTATACCTCTGATAAGTTTCGAGAATGTAACTATTCCTGCAACCCAGCATGGGCCAAGTTTTTCTGGAAATATAAACACATAAGCAGTATAAAGTGATCCTTTACTGACAACGTTTCGCCCACACAGTGATCTTTATCAGGTCACAAACAGATCTGTTTGTGACTTGATAAAGACCACTGTGTGGGCGAAACGTTGTCAATAAAGGATCACATTATGTTGCTTAAGTGTTTATATTTCCATTCTGTCGGTATTTTATACCATTTATTTCTACCAAGTTTTTCTGTTGACTGCCTGTTCAACCAGACTATTATTGTTGGCGACCTGCTGACTCACAGCAATCAAAACCAGCTTGACCTGGCACATGACAGAGGTAATGACCCGGTTTCCTGTAATATTTCTGATATCTCTTGGTAGTAGCAGGCTGACTAGTCTTGGACCACGGATGTTGACACAGTGTTTCCTTATTTTGCCTGTGGCGCCCCTGCTTTTCACTGTGTCTATCGTACACTTCCACATCTATCGCGTAATCTTATAAAATGAGATGTATTTCGGAAGTATTTCGGTCAGTGCACGTAAATGGAACAGTGCAGAGTGCAGCATAGGTTGATAATGCACAACTCACGAAATCGCAATAACACGATTGTAAACAAACCACGGTACGGTGGGGTTAGAACCCATGACAAGTGAGTCGTAAAACTCCATGTCACTGGAGTATTTTACGACTCACTTGCCGTGAGTTCGAGCCACGCCAGTACCGTGGTTTGATAATGCAGTTAGATATTAGCGATGAAGATCTGAAGGGTCTCAGGAGAGACATTCACAAGTCGTCTTAAATATGATAAATTAAGCTTACATAACCCAACTCTAATTCAAACCTTTCTAAGAGACCAACAAGACAATATTCTAAACTAAACATGCACATTAAGCTTGAAGAATCTTAAAAGTTAAATTATTAAGTTATCAGCTTGGAAGTGTTGAAGCTAATCAGATGCGAAAAATCAGTATTTCAATTTTTCCAGTTTCCCCCCATCCCCTAAAAAAAAAATGGACCTACACAGGCCAAAATCAATCCAAAATTTCCTTCACGTAAGACTGACCAGCTTTAAGAATGTAAGTGTCATGTAACCTTAGTATACATAACATGCAAATTTTTTAATTATGGTCATGAGGGGGGAACATAAATGTTCCGGAGAATACAAACAACGGTTAACGCTAATTTAACAAAAAATTAACATTATTACTTATCGGAAGAAACATTCTGTACGATTTCACAAAACTCAACTTTATTAGTAAAACTGACACATGATGAGATAGACGACCTGACATATTATTGTGGTAACGTTTCGCTCTCCAGAGTTCCTAGAGAGCGAAACGTTGCCACAATAAAATGCCACATTAGTTGCATTTGTGTCCTTTTATTTAAGAATGATGCCGTTCTCAATTGTTAAAATTTAATCAGAGGAACTCGCTGAACCCGTAGGGGTCATTTAGTGCCTATGTAATGGGAGGCTTTCAAACTGCATCCAAGAGAGGGGAAGATTAAGTCCAGTTGCTTGGATCAAGAGCCCCTCACAAGCATCAAGGCAAAATAATTAAAGTTAAAATACTACTATACAATTTCAAAATTAAAAATGACAAAATATCAACAGACACCATTATATATGTGCGGCCAGCAGTAACAGCCTAGTTGATCAGGCCCTGATCTACCGGGAGGCCTGGTCGTGGACCGGAAAGTGGGGGTGTTGATCCGAGACCGTCTCCGCCTAAGGCACCCGAACACAGTTTAGGAATGGTAGTCTATGAAGGATTGTTCATAGGACAGCCACGCATGTCATAGGTCAGCCACGCATGTCATAGGTCAGCCACGCATGTCATAGGTCAGCCACGCATGTCATAGGTCAGCCACGCATGTCACAGGTCAGCCACGCATGTCATAGGTCAGCCACGCATGTCATAGGTCAGCCACGCATGTCATAGGTCAGCCACGCATGTCATAGGTCAGCCACGCATGTCACAGGTCAGCCACGCATGTCATAGGTCAGCCACGCATGTCATAGGTCAGCCACGCATGTCACAGGTCAGCCACGCATGTCATAGGTCAGCCACGCATGTCAATAGAATCAGCCACGCATGTCATAGGTCAGCCACGCATGTCATAGGTCAGCCACGCATGTCATAGGTCAGCCACGCATGTCATAGGTCAGCCACGCATGTCATAGGTCAGCCAAGCATGTCATAGGTCAGCCACGCATGTCATAGGTCAGCCATGCATGTCACAGGTCAGCCACGCATGTCATAGGTCAGCCACGCATGTCACAGGTCAGCCACACATATCACAGGTCAGCCACACATATCACAGGTCAGCCACACATGTCACAGGTCAGCCACACATATCACAGGTCAGCCACACATATCACAGGTCAGCCACACATGTCACAGGTCAGCCACACATATCACAGGTCAGCCACACATATCACAGGTCAGCCACACATGTCACAGGTCAGCCACACATATCACAGGTCAGCCACACATATCACAGGTCAGCCACACATATCACAGGTCAGCCACACATATCACAGGTCAGCCACACATATCACAGGTCAGCCACACATATCACAGGTCAGCCACACATATCACAGGTCATCCACACATGTCACAGGTCAGCCACACATATCACAGGTCAGCCACACATATCACAGGTCAGCCACACATATCACAGGTCAGCCACACATATCACAGGTCAGCCACACATATCACAGGTCAGCCACACATATCACAGGTCAGCCACACATGTCACAGGTCAGCCACACATATCACAGGTCAGCCACACATATCACAGGTCAGCCAACATGTCACAGGTCAGCCACACATGTCACAGGTCAGCCACACATATCACAGGTCAGCCACACATATCACAGGTCAGCCACACATATCACAGGGCAGCCACACATATCACAGGTCAGCCACACATGTCACAGGTCAGCCACACATATCACAGGTCAGCCACACATATCACAGGTCAACCACACATATCACAGGTCAGCCACACATGTCACAGGTCAGCCACACATATCACAGGTCAGCCACACATATCACAGGTCAGCCACACATATCACAGGTCAGCCACACATATCACAGGTCAGCCACACATGTCACAGGTCAGCCACACATATCACAGGTCAACCACACATATCACAGGTCAGCCACACATATCACAGGTCAGCCACCATGTCACAGGTCAGCCACACAATCACAGGTCAGCCAAAACATGTCACAGGTCAGCCCACAAAATGTCACAGGTCAGCCACACATATCACAGGTCAGCCACACATATCACAGGTCAGCCACACATGTCACAGGTCAGCCACACATGTCACAGGTCAACCACACATATCACAGGTCAGCCACACATGTCACAGGTCAGCCACACATATCACAGGTCAACCACACATATCACAGGTCAGCCACACATGTCACAGGTCAGCCACACATATCACAGGTCAGCCACACATATCACAGGTCAGCCACACATGTCACAGGTCAGCCACACATATCACAGGTCCCGCCACACATGTCACAGGTCAGCCACACATATCACAGGTCAGCCACATATATCACAGGTCAGCCACACATATCACAGGTCAGCCACACATATCACAGGTCAGCCACACATGTCACAGGTCAGCCACACATATCACAGGTCAGCCACACATATCACAGGTCAGCCACACATATCACAGGTCAGCCACACATATCACAGGTCAGCCACGCATATCACAGGTCAGCCACACATATCACAGGTCAGCCACACATATCACAGGTCAGCCACACATATCACAGGTCAGCCACACATATCACAGGTCAGCCACACATATCACAGGTCAGCCACACATATCACAGGTCAGCCACACATGTCACAGGTCAGCCACACATATCACAGGTCAGCCACACATATCACAGGTCAGCCACACATATCACAGGTCAGCCCCACACGTAAAGAGTCCCATCAATCTTACTTAAGATACAACACATAAGCTTTGAAAAGTTTGAAGTCGATCGAATATGGCATTTTTTCCATGGGAAACAATTTGCTTAATAAAACTGGCTAAATGAAATTTACACAGCTGAAAATGAGTGAAAAAAAAACTGCATTTAATAAAGCTTACCAGTGGTAAAAGTTTGAAGCCGATCAGAAAAGGCATTCTCAAGTATCTGATCTGATTCCAAGTTTTCCTTTTTTTAACAGTTTCTGCAAAATTTCAATATTCACCTTGTGTGACTTAAGTGGCCTTATCTCAGCTTTGTTATAGACTGTGTCGTCAGTAACAGTTTGAAGACAATCAGAAGCAGCATTCTCTAGCATGGGGATGGATTCAACAGTCTTGTTCATAGGGCGCTGCAATATCCATATTCTTTCAAGAATTTGGTCCTCGTTACTCAAGTGTTGAAAATTTGAAGCTGATCGGGTGAGCCGTTCTCGAGTTTTCAACAAAAAAATTAAATGAAAAATTTGAAAAAGAAAAAGGAAAGACAAATGTGAGTGGAGGTCTTCGAGGTGACCTTCAGCGACAACATAATAATATCAAGGAATTTTCCGAGGCAGTAAAAAAGTAAGTTCAATGTTGAAAATAATATTCAATTTAACAACGGCAACGACATGAGAATATATGTAGAACACTCGTGTGTGTGTGTGTGTGTGTGTGTGTGTGTACTCACCTAGTTGTACTCACCTAGTTGTACTCACCTAGTTGAGGTTGCGGGGGTCGAGTCCGAGCTCCTGGCCCCGCCTCTTCACTGATCGCTACTAGGTCACTCTCCCCGAGCCGTGAGCTTTATCATACCTCTGCTTAAAGCTATGTATGGATCCTGCCTCCACTACATCGCTTCCCAAACTATTCCACTTACTGACTACTCTGTGGCTGAAGAAATACTTCCCTAACATCCCTGTGGATTCATCTGTGGTCTTTAAGTTCCAAACTGTGTCCCCTTGTTACTGTGTCCAATCTCAGGGAACATCCTGTCTTTGTCCACCTTGTCAATTCCCCTCAGTATTTAAGTATGTCGTTATCATGACCCCCCTAGCTCTCCTGTCCTCCAGTGTCGTCAGGTTGATTTCCTTAACCTCTCCTAGTAGACATACCTCTTAGCTCTGGGATAGTCTTCGTTGCAAAACATTTGCATTTCTTCTAGTTTCTTTACGTGCTTGGCTAGGTGGGGGTTCCCAAACTGGTGCCGCCATACTCCACATACTGGGCCTATAGTATACGGTTGTACAGGGTCCTGAACGATTCCTTATTAAGATGTCGGAATGGTTCTGAGGTTGCTAGGCGCCATATGCTGCAGCAGTTATTTGGTGTTGTTGATGTGCTCTTCAGGAGATGTGCCTGGTTGTTATTCTCACCCCAAGAATCTTTTTCCTTGAGTGAGGTTTGTAGTTTGACCCCCTAGACTGTACTCGTCTGCGGCCTTCTTTGCCCTTCCCCAATCTTCATGGACTTTACACTTGGTGGGGATTGAACTCCAGGAGCCAATTGATGGACCAGGTTGCAGCTGTCCATATCCCTTTTGTTGTTCTGCCTGGTCTACGATCGAGTGTATTCTTTCTCCATCACTTTACGTCATCTGCAAAAACGGGGGCACACCCTAGAGGTCTATTACTTCCGTTCATGTCGTTTCACAATACCGGAACGCACTGGTCCTAAGGACAGACCTGAGGGACCCCGCTGGTCACAGGTGCCCACTCTGACACCTCGCCAAGTAACATGACTCGCTGCTGTCTTCCTGCAAGTATTCCCTGATCCATAGTAGTGCCTCCATGTTATCCCTGCTTGGTCTCCAGTTTTTGCACATTTTCTTTTGTGGAACTGTGATCAAAGCCTTCTTGCAGTCCAAGAAAAATGCCAATCCACCCACCATCTCTCTCTTGTCTTACTGCTGTCACATGTCATAGAATAGCAGTAGGTTTGTGAAAACAGGATCTTCCCGTCCCTGAAAAAATGCTGGTGCTGTTGATGAGGATTCATTCCTTTCTAGGTGTTTCCACCACTCTTCTCTGATAATCTTCTCCAGATGTTGCATAATAACATGTCAGTGACACTGGTATGTAGTTTTATATGCTTCATGTCTGTCTCCTTTTATAAAGATTGGGACTAAATTATGCTGTTCTTTCCATTGCATCCAGTCAATTCCCTGTTTCGATAGATGTAATTGAATATTGTTGTTAGGGGTTATACACTAGAGCCTCTGCTACCTCTATCAATACCCATGGGGAGATGTATCTGGCCCATTGCCTTTGAGGTATCTAGCTCACTCAGAGCCTCTTTCACGTCGTCCTCGGTTGTGTGCACTGTGTCAGCCACTTGGGATGGTGTGCCCCACCGCTCTCGTCTTTCTGGATTCCTTCTGTTCCTCAGTGAACACTTCTTTGAATCTATTGTGGAGTTCTTCACATACTTCCGGGTCATTTCCTTGTTGTAACCTCTCTCCTTCCTTCCTTAGCCTGATTACCTGGTCCTTGTCTGTTGTTTTCCTCCTGATGTGGCTGTTCAAAACAGTTTCGGGGTCAGGAATTGGGCTTTCGCTGCTATGTCATTTTCTTATTGTCTTTGGGCTCACTTCTTATCTTTGCTATTCGTTTCTGCTCTACGACTGTTCTCCTTATTCTCCTGGGTCCTTGCTTCTATATTTCTTCCCATTCCCTAGCACACTTGGTTTTTGCATCTGCACCTTTGGGGTAAACCATGGGGATCAACCTGGCTTTTTCATTACTCCTGGTTACCTTGGAGTACTACAAACTGCCTCAGCTCCGTGCATTTTTTTGCTATATTCCATCATCTCATTAACTGGCTTCCCTGCAGTTCTTTTGTCTGTTCACTAACCCAGTTCAGGTATTTCCTCATTCCGTGTAGTCCCCTTTCGTGTAGTTTGGCGTCATTCGTCCAGGCCTCTGCTTCTCCTCATTGTAGCTCTTACTGTGTATTCGAAGCTTAAAACCAAATGGTCACTGGCCCCAAGGGGTCTTTCATTATGCGATGTACTCGTTATCTGCACTACTGAAGGTGACTACTAAGATCCAGCCTTGCGGGTTCATCCCTCTCCTCTCTCTCTTGTATGTCCCCTACGTGTTGGTACATGAAGTTCTCCGTTACCACTCCTCATCTTAGCCCGCCATGTATCTTGGCCCCCATGTGGGGTCCAAGTTATCCCAATCGATCTCCTTGTGGTTAAAGTCACCATGATCAGGAGCTTTGCCTGCATGCATGAGCTCTTCTGGGGCCACTCTAAGACAGTGTGTCAACCATCGCTCTATTGCTCTCGTAGGTACTCTTGCCGCTGTGCCTCTGCTGTTCTGTGGTGGGGTATTCATCACTGCTATTACCACCTTGGGACCTCCAGAGTGAAGTGTTCCACATGTAATCTCTTTCTTCTCCGCTATCTCCTCTCTCAGCTCATCAAAAATTCCAGCGATTTTTGTCAGCCAAGCCAATCCTCCAACCCCCTGGTCCCTCTGTCTTTCCTCAGTATTTGGTATTCCCGTTGAAAGATGGCATTGGTTATTCATACCTGTAAGCAGGTTTCTGTAAGGAGCTATGATGTCGGTGATGCTTCTTGGACCCTTTTGTGCGCTCCTCCCACTATTTTGTTATTCATCAGCGTTTGTGTACCATACCTTCAGTTTCCTTTCCAACTCTGTGTATGGGGGGCCTGTTGGGGGGTGGGAGAACTGGTGGCATAATTGGGTTTATTTAGCTCGAGGTTGGGTGGAGGCTGTGGGTATGGATTGTAGTGTGTGTTGGGTGGTGTGATAGGTTTGTATGGTTCTGAGAGTAGTTGTGTGTGTGCTTCCCTTGCTGATATGTCCTGCTCTGAATGACTCTGCTGATTCCCTCTTGTCTTCTTTTCTAGCTTCCTTTCGTTTTTTTGTCTTCCCTCAGAGCTGGTCGTTCTGATTTTGTTCTGTCTCTGTTTATCTAGGAACAACCTTTGTACTCTTCGGAGTATTTCAATCGTGTTTCTCTTGGGGATCTGTTCCGCACTGTTTCCGTCCTGTGAATCAGTTGATTGGTCGGTTTATCCCCTTCGAGTACCCCCATATTCTCTGAAAATTTACAATCTCGGCCTTCTCTTCAAACCTATTTCCGTGATGATTTTCTCAATCCTCCCTTTCCTTTTCCTGCCTTCCTTTCAGAGAATGTGTTCCTTTCCTCTCTCTCTCCTGAAGCCATGGATAAACATCATGTTGCCCTTTCTTCCTCCCCATTGCCTCACCTCTGTGACTCTGGATACTGCTGTATGTGGATCTGTTATTCCCTTGATTTTTACAGTTGGCTCTTTGATAGCCTTGTTGAGCCTCTGAATTCGACCTATCACCCTCTCCTTCTGCAACAGCTGATCTTCCCTTTCACTCCTTGGTCCTCCTTGGCAGGATTGATGTGACCTTAGCATAATTCATAATTCCTTTCCTTCCTGTTTCAAGTCCTCGCAGCTTCATATGCTGTGTCTTCTCTGGGCACTGCCCTGTAACTCGCTCCAGGCCTATTTTATCTCAACTTCTATGAACCTTATCTTGGTACTGCAGTTTCGAACTTGTGCCCATATTCTTTAGTTTCCTGCTCCAACCTCCTTTCCAATTTCACAGAGAGCCTCTTTCGTCCATTTTTTTTTTAGAAAGCTTCTCCTAATTTTCTCTCCCACTCTTGTTCCATCCTTTTTCCACTGCTTCTCCATTTCCACTCCTCCCTACCGAAAACCATTCTCATCAGTCCTTGGTTCCTGCGCGTCCCACCATTTTTTTTTTTTTTTTAAGTGTAGGAGAGGGGGAGAGTTAGCGGGAAAATGGGGACGAGAGAGAGCAAGATGAGAGAGAGAGCAAGATGAGAGATAGAGCAAGAGAGGGAGAGGCAAGAGAGAGAGGAGGTGAGAGCAAGAGAGAGAGCAAGAGAGGGAAGATAGGAGCAGAACGAGAGAGCAAGAGAGTGAGAGAGCAATGAGATGATAGCAGAGAGAGCAAGAGCGATGAGAGCGCTAGAGAGGAGACGAGTGCAAGAGAGGGAGTGAGCGAGAGAGGAGAGCGAGAGGAGGAGAGAGAGAGAGCGAGAGAGAGAGAGGAGCAAGAGAGAGAAGAGAGCAAGAGAGAGAGAGAGGCAAGACTGAGAGCAAGAGAGAGAGAGAGAAGAGAGAGAGCAAGAGAGAGAGAGAGCACGAGAGAGAGCAAGAGAGAGAGAGAGAGAGAGCAAGAGAGAGAGCAAGAGAGAGAGAGAAGCAAGAGAGGAGAGAGAGAGAGCATGAGAGAGAGGAGGAGAGTGAGAGAGAACAAGAGAGAGAGCAAGAGAGAGTGAGAGAGCAAGAGAGAGAGAGAGAGCCAGATGAGAGAAGAGAGCAAGAGAGCAAGAGAGAGAGAGAGAGAGAGAGCAAGAGAGCAAGAAGAGAGAGAGAGCAAGAGAGGAGAGCAAGAGGAGAGAGAAGGAGCAAGAGAAGAGAGAGCGAGAGAGAGAGAGCAAGAGACGAGAGCAAAGAGAGATAGAGAGAGAAGAGAGAGAGCAAGAGAGGAGAGAGAGCAAGAGGCAGAAAGAGAGCAAGAGAGTGAGGGAGAGCAAGAGAGAGACGCAAGAGAGAGAGCGGAGAGCTAGAGAGGCGAGAGAGAGCAAGAGAGAGAGAGAGCAAGAGAGAGGAGAAAGAGAGAGAAGAGCAAAGAGAGGAGAGAGAGAGCAATAGAGAGAGAGAGCAAGAGAGGCAAGAGAGAGAGGAGCAAGAGAGGTTCCACCATTTTGGGGGTGGGGGGGGGGGGGGGGGGGGGGGGGGGGGGGGGGGGGGGGGGAGCTGTTTTTACTCAACACTTAAGATCCCAACAGAACGAGGTGAGGAGTCCACACGCACCAACATGGCTCTGGGAAAGATGTAATTGGCCAGGCCCTTTGATATGAGCTCGCACCACCCGACTGGAAATGGCGTCTCCAGGGGGATGTTGACAACCACGTGAAAGCCTTCTCTGGACACATCCTTATCTGCAACGAGGAAACACATTCCTCACGGCAAATTGTGGACAAAGCCTACAGATCAGCCTTGAGTTTGGCTTTCGTTGTAGAGAGGCTGCTACTGCTAAGTACAAAGCATGGCCGAAGGTATAAGAGGACATCCTACCACCTATAACAGGAACTTGCACATGCAAAGCCTGTAGGCATATGGGTGATGTTCAAAAGTGGGCATTACTAAATGTGGGCGTGGACAATAAAGAAAGTTAGCATCAGGTAGGGTAGGCACCAAAACCTGGTGGTCCAGGTCAAGGAAAGCCAAGCGTTATCTGCCTGCATTAACTTATTCCACTCTAATTCGACAGGATGGGGACCACCTCTAATAGTAGTCAACGCGAAGCGGACTCTTTGCTGAACACTTTGCTACCTAAATGCAAGTTCTGATTCCTGCAAGGGACCCTCCTTGGCTAGCTGCAGGACTGTGTCAAAACTGTCAGTGGTGACCATAAGGCAGGAGGGGAGGTGCATTTCCTTCTTAAATCACTTGACCAAGAAGAAAAGGCTGTGGCCCAGACAAGTTGAGCCCAAGATTGTGAGAGATGTGCAGACCAGCTAGCAGAAATCAGCAACTACAGCCCAGTGTCACCCCTGTCAATCACTGGTAAGACCTTGAGACATAATCTCAAGAAAATGACGTTTTTTTTTGCTACCACTCACTATTTGTGATCGTAATATGGCTTAAAAAAGGTTATCTGCTGCCTATCTGTTGTTTAAACCTCTCCATGTGGCACCAGTCATGGATGAATCAAATCAGCTGTGTGGTAGCACTGGAATTGTGGCGCTTTGACCGGGTGTGGCACCGGGGGCCTCTTAGCAAAACTTAAAGCCTGGGAATTGCAGGCTCTACGCTAGTTCCTCGTGATTACCTTAGGGTGTTCTTAAGTGTATCCTAAATGGAACGGAATCAGAAAGGGCACCCTATTGGGGCAAGCTTTCCCAAAGGAAGTGGCGGGTCCATGTTATGGAATGTCTTTCAACGACCTTTTCATCTATCCAAAATCCATGCTTGCAGCGCGTACAGACATTATTATAAGAGAGAATGCAGTGCTCTAAGTAATCAATCACAGCGAGAGCTTTTCGCTTGGGGAAATGATGGAAGTAACATTTGACCTGAAAAACGCAATGATGTTGTTCTAGGCACCATGATGGAATGGGGCGCAGTATAGGATGAAGGGGACGATGTTGGCACCTGGAGAAAAAGGTTGAACCCTTGGGGGAAAATTTTGACTCCAAACTAACCATGAAGAACTTGTTGTAAACTTGCAAACAAGGCAGCGGGAAAGTTACGCACTCGCCGTATCTCGATCTGTTGAAGTAGGGTTGCAATCCTGTACGAGGCAAAAAGTACGCCACACCTTGAGTATGTCCACTTTCTTGGTTGCCGCCCCCCTCTCTTGCGCGTTGACAGAGTAGAGAAAAACAGAGAGTCATTTCAGGGGCCCTTCAACATAGGAGGGTGTGGGGGCCCCTTTACTGTTTTTTGTAAAAGGGCCAAATTTATTGTCAAAATACAACTTGGATCCATTCGGGGACAGCGTGAAAAAAGCTTTTATGCCACAAAAAGGGGAAAAGCAGAACTTCATTTGGGTTCCCCTTCTCCAGCATCACCCCAAATCGAGTTTCTTTACAAACCCAGGATGATCGAGTAGGGAAAAACACTTCGTTCAGCATAATGAGGGTCAACGAGATAACGTCAGTTAAATAAATTAAAAAGTGGCCCACAGTTGGGCCTCCAACTTAAACCCTTTTCCCCAACTTGTATGTTCATAACAAAAATGTTTAAAATGAGCTGATTAGGTAACAGCTCTTAGCTTCCCAAATTTAAAAGTTGGGAACCCTTTAAACCCTTTGTAAAAGTGTCAATTTAAGAAAAGGGATCCTTAACCTTGTCAAACCCTGTGAAAAAAAAAAAAAAAAAAAAAAAAAAAAAAAGAGAGGAGAGCAAGAGAGAGGGGAGGCAAGAGGGGAGGGAGAGAAAGGAGAGAGAGCAAGAGAGAGAGAAAGGAGAGAGCGAGAGAGAGAGGAAAGAGGGAGCAAAAAGGAGAGAGGGCAAAAAAATAGAGAGGAGAAAGAGGAGAGGAGAGCAGGGAGAGGAGCAAGAGGGGGGAGAGAGAAAGAGAGAAGAGAAGAAAGGGGAAAGGGAGAGGGGGCAAGAGGAGAGCAAGAGAGAGAGGGGGGCAAGAGAGAGAGGGCAAGGAAAAGAGCAGGGGAGAGGAAAAGAGACCCAAGAGAGAGAGAAAGAGAGAGAGAGAGAGCAAGAGGGGAGGGGCAAGAGGGAGAGAGAGATGAACCCAAAAGAATCCAAGTAAGTGTGTGGGAAAGAAATGGACATTCCCTGGGGGCTTTCGACCGGGTGGGGGCAAAAGGGCCCCTTTTTAGAAAAACTTCAAGCAGGGGGAATTCCCGGCTTAGCTAGGGTTCCCCTCAGTGTTTTCCCTTATGGTAGATCTCTAAGGGGAGTCCCCCATGGAACGGAATCAGAAAAGACACCCTTTTTGGGGAAAAAGCTTTTCCAGGGGGAAAGTGGGGGGTCCACTGTTATGGAATGTCTACAAAAACGCCCTTCTTCATCTCATCCGGGAATCACATGCTTTTTGCGACGACTGTACACTGCATTCATTTTTTAACCCAAGAAAAAGAAATGCCACCCTGCTCAAAGCTACATCAATCCCCAGTTTGAGAGTATATCGGGGGGGAAAAATAGTGGAAAGTAAATTTGAAACCTGAGAAAAACGAAAAATGATGATCGTCTTAGGCACCATGATGGAATGCTGGGCAGTAAAAGGGAAATAAATTTGGGAGGATTTTGGCCCCTGGGAAGAAGTTGATTTCCTTGGGGTGAAATTTGCTCCAAACTAACCATGAAGAACCATGTTGTAAATTTTGCAAAAAAAGGGAAGCCGGGAAAAGCTTACAGAAATTCGCCGTATCTCGATCTGCTTAAAGTGGGGGTTTGCAAGATACTGTACAAAGGCAAAAGAAAGCTCAACCTTGATTTGCCCCCAATTTTTTGGGTTTGCCTTTTCCCCCCTCTATCTGCGACTGCTTGACGGGATTTAGGAAACAGAGCAAAAACGTCTCATCTCTCCCCTTGGGCCCCAACCCTGGATGGATCTTTTCTTTTCAGCAGACCCTTTCCCCAACATGGGAGGGTTTGTGGGTGGCCTTACTGTTTTGTAAAAGGGCCCAAATTATTGAAAAAAACCCCCACTTGGTTCCACTTGGGGCCCAGCGCGAAAAAAGTTTTTAATCCCCCACAAGAGGGGCCCAAAAAAGCAGCAATTTCAATCTGGCTGTCCCTTTTCTCCAAAAACTCCTCCATCGGAGATTAAAACCCCAGGATGATCGAGTAGGGAAAAAATTTCGTTCAGCATAATGAGTAAAAGAGATAAGGGTCAGTTGAAAAATGAAAAGGGGGCCCAAAAGAGGCCCCAAAACTTCTTTTCCTTTTTCCCTACTTGTATGTTCATAACAATAAAATGCTTTAAAATTGAGTGATGTAGGTAACAGCTCTTAGCTTTCAAAAAAAGTTAGGAACCCTTTAAACCTTTTAAAATGGGTTGTCAAAAAAAGTAGGGTTTCCTTAACTTGTAAAAACCATGGAAAAAAAAAAAAAAAAAAAAAAAAAAAAAAAAAAAAGAGAGGAGAGGGGAGAGAGGGGGGGGGGAGGGGGGAAAAAAGGGGAAAGGAAAAGAGGGGGAAAAAGGGGGGAAAGGAGGGGGGAAAATGGAAGAGGGGAGAGGGGAGAAGGCTGGGGGGGGGAGGGAGGGCAGGATGGGGGGAGGGTGGGGAAAAGGAGGAGGGGAGGTTAATGGGAGGGGGGCAGAAAAGGTTGGGGGGATAAAATGTTATGGGGGGGAAAATTTTAGGGTTAAGAGATGTTAAAGGGGAAAAAATGGGAGAGGGAATGAGAGAGATAGGGAGGGGAAATGATAGGTAGAAAAGGGGAGTATAGGTTTAAAAAGTGAAAAAAGGTAGAGATAGGTTTACTCAGTGTTTTGGGAAAAAGGGGGGGGGCCCAGAAAGGGGAAAGGTTAGGGTGGGCAGTTACAGGACGGTGTGAAATTGTGTAGGGGTTTTTTACAGCCCGTGTGTACTCAGCTACAAGTGCTTGTTCCCGTGTATGTGTGTGTGTATGTGTGTTGGGGTTGGTTTTGTGTGTGTATGTTTTGTGTGTTTGTGTGTTTTATGTGTGTGTATGTGTGTTGTGTGTATGTGTGTGTGGGGTGTGTGTTTTTGGGTGTGTGTTGATTGTGTGTGTTTTGTGTGATGGGTGTGTATGTGTGTGTGTATTTTTGTGTTTTGTGTATGTGTGTTTTTGCGTGTGTGTGTGGGGGGGGTGTGTGTGGGGGTTTTTGTTTGTGCGAGTGTGGGTTGTGTGGGTGTGTGTGTGTGTTGTGTGGTGTTTTGGGTTTTTTGTGCCCCCAAATTCTAAAATATTCTTTCTGCTTTTAAATAACGGTTGATTCCAGTAAAATTTTAAAAACTACCAACAGTGATTCAGCATTATTTACCCTTTTTACTTATAAAAACACAGAAAGTAATTATGGTTGTAAAATTTATCTTGTCTGAGCTTTAGGAGTGTCTGACGTCACCCTCACTAGGCTTTCCCCTCGCTAGGCTGCTACTCGGCTAGTCAACCTATCTTCACTTATCTTTGTTATTTCTGCTCTAATTCTGGTAATAGCTTGCAGGAGTGAGTGACCAGTATCTAACAAGTGACTAAGGCAGGATTCAGAACCCCCAAAAAAAACAACCCCATCATGTGGAGGTATTACTTAAGTTGGCTGTGATGCGAATGACAAAGGTTGCCAGATGCTGATGACGTTAAGCCTTCTAGCACTATTTTGAAAAGTCTTCAACTGTGATCTTTTATAACCGTATATGCTCATGCATCCCGCGACCCTCAGTGTCATTATGATAGAGTTACATTCACTTATATGGGCACGTACAGAGACAACGTTCGCGACTACATCGGTTGTTACATTTATATGTATAATGAACACAACTGTTGTGACGTCACTGTTTCAGCAGGCTAAATGCCACCTTCCCTTGTTATATATTATATTTTTCATTTCTGCTTCTTGCTTATTAATTTTTTTTCACTCACTGTATGTGCCCACATTTCACTTGTTATCCAATCTCTCGAATTCTGGAACCACCCGTTCCACACTCACTTGGATCTTTGTATATTTTTGATCTGTTTGTAGCAACAGAAGTACATCGCTAACCAACTTATACGGTTTGTCACTTGAAATATTAAGATTTAAGGCTTCCTTCGACTTTTTTTAATTAATAACTCTGGTTATTCTCGAGGATTGTTCACGACGTTGTCCACTTCCGTGATTACATGCTAAGGCATTGTTGCACGAATTAAAAACCACTAAGGATCTCGGAGGCTTGTGACACACGTCTGCTGTGTGGTGTGTGTGTGTGTATGTGTGTTGTGTGTGTGTGTGTGTGTGTGTGTTGTTATGTGTGAGTGTTGTGGTGTCTGTGTGTTGTGTAGTTGTGTGTGTGTGTGTGTGTTGTGTTTGTGTGGTGTGTGTTGTGTGTGTGTTATGTGTGTGTGTGTGTGTGTGTGTGTGTGTAGGTGTGTGTGTGTGTGTGTGTATGTGCGTGTGTGCGCGGTGTGTTGTGTGTGTGTGTGGGTGTGTGTGTGTGTGTGGGTGTGTGTGTGTGTGTGTGTGTGTGTGTGTGTGTTGTGTTTTGTTGTGTGTGAGTGTTGAGTGTTTGTATGGTGTGTGTGTGTGTGTGTGTGTGTTGTGTGGGTGGCTGTGTGTTATATGTGGGTTTTTTTTATGGGTGTGTGTGGTGTGTGTGAGTGTGTGTGTGGTGTTGTGTGTGTTGTTGTGTGTATGTGGGTGTGTGTGTGTGTGTGGTGTGTGTGTGTGTGTGTGTGTTTGTGTGTGTGGTGTGTTATATATAATATTTATAAATATTATATATATATATATTTATAATTATATATTTATATGTCGTGCCGAATAGGCGAACTGCGATCTTGGCTTAATAGCACCGCTCATCTTGCCATGAGGGCCAAGTTTGAAAATTTGTGTATGCAATAATTTCGCCAAACGTCTTTCTGAAACTAACGAAAAAAATATATTTCACAGTGTTTGTTTTAGTATTAAATTATGAAACAAATTCTAAAAATTATATTTTAGTTGGGGTAGGCTAAAATAAAATGTTCTTGGTATTAATAAGGTTAGGTAAGTTTTCTAAGATTCTTTTGGTGCAAATTAAAAATTTTTACATCTAACATTAATTAAAAAAAATATAATCTTTAAAGTATAAGAAGAAAAATTGTTAGAAAGGACTTTTAATTTTAAATGAGTTCTTGCTAATTGACCAGTTTTTCATATTCGGCACGACATTATATATATTTTATATATATATATATATATATATAATTATATTTTATATATATCTATAATATATATATATATATATTATTGTATATATATAAATATAATACTAACAAACCACAGTGCATATTTTTTTTTCGTTAGGTTCAGATTGATTTTGGCGTAATTATTGCATACACTAAATTTTGTTTTTCCTATATGGCAGATGAGCGTGCTATTTAGCCAAGATCGCAAGTTCTGCCTATTCGGCACACGACATATTATATATATATATATATATATATATTTATATATTTATATCTATTATATATATATATATATATTTATATATTTTTATATATATATTGAGAGTGAGAGAGGAGTAGAGAACAGACAGAAGAGAAAAGGACTGAGAATATAAATGCTAGTGGTAAGTTATGCAGGGTGGGTTGTGCCTTCTCCCATTTCTTTTCCCTCTGTATCTCTGGGATCTGATTTAAAGCATCTTGCTGTTTCCTATATCTCCCCAGACACATGATGGCCGAAATTACTACTGCAAAAGGACTACTTGATCCCATCCCCCTCCGCTTCAGTCCCTCGCTGTCTGCTGATGTTCCCATTTCAGTCTTCTTGCTCCTTTTCAGACCTTAATTTTTAGATCTTCTCAACAAATCCAATTCTTCCTCCAATCTCTGTATCTTTGCCTAGGATCTGCAGCTACAGTTGATTCCCACTTCGTGCTTTCTGCAGATATTTTGCTCAAAATGCTTTTGCAAAGCTCGTTTAACCTTTTCCCATTGTGGTCCCATTTTTGTTCTTGAGCCGTTCTCCCATTCTTCCTTTTCCGACCAGCCATCATCGGTTCCCTTGCCTTTTCGTCTCCCTTTTGAGAGCCCATTTTGTTTTTATCCTGTGTGTGTGTGTGTGTGTGTGTGTGTGTGTGTGTGTGTGTGGTGTGTGTGTGTGTGGTGAGAGAGAGAGAGAGAGAGAGAGAGAGAGAGAGAGAGAGAGAGAGAGAGAGAGAGAGAGAGAGAGAGAGAGAACAGAAGAGAAAAGACTGTGATAAATGTAGTGTTAGGTATCGCAGGGTGGGTTCGTGCCTCGGGAGGGGAGGGGGTAAGAAGGCTAAGAGGTATGGAGGGAAGGGAAGGGGGTAATGGGTACGTTGGGTCTAGAAGCACCCTTTGTTGTCTGGTTACTGCTGCCTACCCACCTACTTCCCTTTCCCCATTTCTTTCCTTCCTGCCCATACCTCACCCTCACTTCTGAAGCTCTCGTAGCTTCTGAACTCACACTGGAATACGTAGTAGCGACCTGCAAAGAGGCGAGGCCAAGAGCTGTGAATCGACCCCTGCAACCACAAATAGGCGAGTACGCTATCACTCTACTGAAGTCTCCCAGCTAAGGCTCACACATTTTATAACTTCATGAGATAAACTAAGATAATATTTCTTCGACTTTTTAACCAGGGAAGAGTTAGTCACCCAGGATAACCCGATCAAGTCAGTGTGTCATCGAGGACTATCTCTCTTATGTCCAATGTCGTACTTTAATCTTGTCCCCCAGGATGCTACCCATACCAGTCGGCTAACACCCAGGTACCTACTTACTGCTAGGTGAACAGAGGCAGCAGATGTAAGAAAACCTGGCCAACCTGGCCCAAGACTGTTCAACAGCCTCCCACCAAGCATAAGGGGAATTACCAATAGGCCCCTGGCTGCCTTCAAGAGGGAGCTGGACAGATACCTAAAGTCGGTGCCGGATCAGCCGGGCTGTGGTTCGTACGCTGGACTATGTGCGGCCAGCAGTAACACCCTGGTTGATCAAGCCCTGATCCATCGGGAGGCCTGGTCGTGGACCGGGCCGCGGGGGCGTTGATCCCCGGAATAACCTCCAGGTAGGTAGACTCCAGGCAAACGTTTCCACCCGTACCTGGGAATGAACCACGAACACTCAGTATATGAGGTGGGTGCGTTTCCAACCGACCCAAGGGACACACTGATGATGCACGCAGCTCATCATGTGTGAGGGGAACATAACTAATTTTTGTTCCCCACACTGTAACTATCATATGCAGGTGTTCCACAGTATAAATATCATATATAACATGTAGTAGCAACACACTGCAGGTGTTCCACAGTATAACTATTATATATAATATGTAGTAGCAACACACTGCAGGTGTTCCACAGTATAACTATTATATATAATAGTAGCAACACATTTACGTCGAATCCAAGCTTGTTAAATTAAACCATACCACGGGCGGGGATAGAACCCGCGATCGTGTCATTACGATTTCGTGAGTCTTGTTAAATTAAATAAAGAAAATGAAAACTTGCTATACCTGGCCCTGTTACTCTCTGATATCCCCCTGGCCTTGTCTGCTTTCTATCCCTTTTTATAGGTATTCATCACCCCTCCTCTTCAACTCCTCTCTATTTCTGACAGCCCCCCCCCCCTTTTGTGCTCTTGTCTGAAAAGTTGCACAAATACAGGTATGTTTATACCAACAGATTGTGGTAATAATGCCTTGATTGTGTATATCTTATTCTCACAGCCTACGACCCCATCCTTCCCATAATCAATATTCCTTCACTACATACAATAGTGCTCAATAATAACCCACATGGAGACAAAAACTTAGGAGATTAATTACTCAGTATATTTCGACCCCTTTTAGGGACCATCCTCAGCAGATCCGCTGAAGAGGTTCCCAGAAAGGGGTCGAAATATACACACCAATCAATCTGCCAAGTTTCCGTCTCCATGTGGGTTATTACTGAGCACTGACAAGTGTTCATTACACTTTATTTATATACAGCAATCTTATTTCCTCGAGATCCAGAGTGCACAAAGGTGTAAACAAGCAGCTAAACCTTCACTATACTGCAGTTACACATACTATCACAGTCATCACGGACGGTTAAATTAATAGCCCAAAAGCTAAGCTGTATTGTTTGTTTCCAATGGGGCCTTTAGGTCCTTCCTCAGGATGCAACTCGCAACTGTCGACTATAACCCTTGTATCGGCCAGTAGGCCTGCTGCAGTGTTCCTTCTTATGCTACGCTCTGTATGGCTGTGACCAGGGGCAACAAGAGACTCTCATACGAACAGCCTCGACCAGGACTGAATCTGGTTCCTTCGGTTGTGAATCGAACCCATTATCATTGAGCTAGCTCAACTAATAGAGTAAATATAAGTAAATGTGCGTTAAAGTACTGAAATTTTTATTTTGCTAAGATCTGATTTTGTTTTGTTTAATGCTGCGACATAAAGAACAGGCAATAAAGGGGGGTTGGCCTGTATGTCAAAGAGTCCCTCATCTGCACGGAGTTGCTGAACACCACAAATGAGGTAGTTGAAGTTCTATCAATAAAGATCGAGAACCAAAACATAGTCATTGTGGTTGTATATAAACCACCAGATGCTACTGAAAATTGATTACTGTCTGGAAAACCTTCCAGCTTCATCCCCAAACATCCTACTGCTTGGTGATTTCAACCTAAGGCATACAAAATGGAAGAATGTAGCAAATAATGTTATAGCTGAAACAATCCCCAGAGGTAGTGCAGATGAAAGGTCACACACACATGAGCTACTAAGTCTCTGCGAAAAACACACCTTAAGCCAGCAGATAGTGGAGCCAACAAGACTAGAAAACACACTTGACCTTATCTTCACAAATAATGAGGACCAGATAAGAGACATAAGAATATCAAAAACAACTAATTCCTATCACAACCTAATCGAAGTCCAGACGTACATGCATAGGGGTCCTGATCAGCAGAATGCATATACCTGTGAAGGTGTCTTCACAAAATACAACTTAAACAACAAGAACATCAACTGGGACCAGGTATACCATGTCCTAAATGAAACATGTTGGGAAGATGTCTTAAATGACATGGGTCCAAACCAGTGCCTTGAAAGGATCAACTTCCTGGCAGCCGAAGCATGTTCTAGGCATATTCCCCTAAGAAAGAAGAGCAGGAGTAAACTGGAGAGAGAAAGATGCTCCCTCTACAGAAGACGATGAAGAGTCACTGAGCTCCTCAGGAGTGCTAGAATATCTGATATACGAAAGGAGGAGCTGACCAGGGAAGTGGAAACTATCGAACTTAAGTTAAAATGACTCTTACGGGGAACCAGGGAAAACAGGAGGGTTTAAAAAGCTTTTGGTGAATTAAAGAAATTCAAAATTTCTTTTCAATGCCAAAAACAAGGCAAATACCAATCTGTATGGGGCCCCTTACTCAGACAGGAGGGACTTACACAGATGAAAAAAGGGAAATGAGTGAAATTTTAAAACCCCAGTACACTCTGTATTTATGCCCCACTAATCATCTGAGGATCACGACCCAAAGATTTCTTCTAAAATGAGCCTAAAACCCCATAAATGTATCCGTTTTTCCGACTTCCCCAAAACTCCGATAGACTTCGAAAAAGCCATGACAACATGCCTATGCATCGGGCCCCGGGCCCGACTGTGGAACTCTGTATTCATTAAGAATTGAAAAAAAACCCCTTTTGCATCCCCTAAGTCATATGGAGGAGGAGCTTGGGGACATGGGGTGAAATTCCCATATTTTAAAAAACGATATAGCCCCACTCCATAAAAGGGGAGCAAAGCATTAGCTAAAATATAGCCAATAGTCTGACGTCCCACATCATAAAAATTTTTGAAAGAGTGCTAAGAAGCAGGTTTGAAAAATCACCCGGTTTTCCCAAATCTGCACAAACCAGGGAACGGGGTTTAGGGCATGTCGTCCTGCCTCTCACAACTACTGGTCATATGATTGGCCTTGGATGCACTGGGAAGAAACGAAGCAGATGTAATAACACAACTTTCAAAAGTGTTTGACAAATGCGATCATGGGGAATAGTGCAAAAATAAGTGCTAAAAGGGAAAAAAAGGGAAAATGGGGGGGTGGATTTTTAATTCTAAAAAAATCGAACACAAAGAGTAGTGGTCAACAGAGTTAAATCGGGTCTGTGCCACAAGGGACAACTGCCCTTCTTTTTCCCCCTTCCCCTATCGACAGACAGAGATTACACACGCACCGTTCATCCTTTGGGGATGAATTTTGGATCTATGAGGCGCATCTGCTGAGGACGCCCTTAAACCCCCAAGAAGATATAAAAAAAGTTTCCAGTGGGCAACGGAAAACAATATGATGTTCAATGAGGACAAATTCCAATTACTCCGTTATGGAAAACTGGAGATTATAACTATAACAGAGTATACTACAAACTCTGGCCATACAATAGAGCGGAAAAATAATGTAAGGGACCTGGGAGTAGTAATGTCTGAGGATCTCACTTTCAAGGATCACAAGAGTGCCACGATCACAAGTGCAAAGAAAATGATAGGATGGATAATGAGAACGTTCAAAACGAGAGATGCCAAGCCAATGATCCTTTTCAAATCACTTGTTCTCTCTAGGCTGGAATACTGCTGTACATTAACATCTCCATTCAAAGCACGTGAAATCGCAGATCTAGAGAGTGTACAGAGAACCTTTACTGCACGTATAAGTTCTGTCAAACACCTTAACTACTGGGAACGCTTGGAAGCACTTGACTTGTACTCGTTGGAACGCAGGAGAGATATATCATAATCTACACTTGGAAAATCCTGAAAGGAATGGTCCCGAATCTGCACACAGAAATCACTCCCTACGAAAGTGAGAGACTGGGCAGGCGATGCAAAATACCCCCAATTAAAAGTAGGGGCGCCATTGGTACACTAAGAGAAAACACCATAAGCGTCCGGGGCCCAAGACTGTTCAACAGCCTCCCATCAAGCATTAGGGGAATTACCAATAAATCCCTGGCTGCCTTCAAGAGAGAGCTGGACAGATACCTAAAGTCAGTGCCGGATCAGCCGGGCTGTGGTTCGTACGTTGGATTGCGTGCGGCCAGCAGTAACAGCCTGGTTGATCAGGTCCTGATCAACCGGGATGCCTGGTCGTGGACCGGGCCACGGGGGCGTTGAACCCCGAAATGCCCTTCAAGCAGACTCCAGGTAGCCCCCGTTTTGGAGTGGCAATGTCCACCAGTTTTAGTGTTACTGTATATTAACCACACAGCAAGTGGTGTGTATATTTCAGGTTATGCTACAGTACCCTGTAGAGCCCCTACAACATGTAACAAATACTGTACTTTCTTTCACCCAAAAATGTGCCACTCCTCGGTCCTCCAGAAGCAGTGTTACAACATCGAGTACCCTGCATACCATCTAAAAGGGACCAGGAGGCACAGACCCCACAAGACAAACAATAGTAGCTACGACAACCCAACTCCAGGTGATTTTTTAGTGGCAGGAAACGAAAAAAAGAAAATGGAAGGAAATAACAAAAATAGTCCACCACCTTGGAGCCTTGTTGGACTGGAGGTGCAGCCAGTGGCCACCCATGGCCCTCCAGAATTACAACTACTGATGCCAATAACAAAATCCCCCCAACAAACACAGAATACAACCTCGTTCATATTTGCTATTAAACAGGGCCTTAAGCCATCCACCAACAACAAAATACCTTTTATCAGTGGACTTCTAGTGGAGTCTAATGCAATGTTTGCAGCCTTCACAGAGACCTCACACAAAAGATCACTTTGACAGTGAAATATGGATAAGTGGTTACAACCTTTTTAGATGCGACAGAAAAAACAGGCAACAAGGGGGGGTTGGCCTGTATGTCAAAGAGCCCCTTATCTGCACGGAGTTGCTGAAAACCACAAATGAGGTAGTTGAAGTTCTATCAATAAAGATCGAGAACCAAAACCTAGTCATTGTGGTTGTATACAAGCCACCAGGAGGGAGAGATATATCATAATCTACACTTGGAAAATCTTGGAAGGAATGGTCCCAAATCTGCACACAGAAATCACTCCCTACGAAAGTAAAAGACTCGGCAGGCGATGCAAAATGCCCCTAATAAAAAGTAGTTGCGCCATTGGTACACTAAGGGAAAACACCATAAGTGTCCGGGGCCCAAAACTGTTCAACAGCCTCCCATCAAGCATTAGGGGAATTGCCAATAAACCCCTGGCTGCCTTCAAGAGAGAGCTGGACAGATACCTAAAGTCATTGTGCCGGATCACCGGGTGAGAGATCTACGTTGGATTTGCGGAAGGCCCAAAAGCAACAGAACACTCCCTAGTATGAAAAGACCCCTGAAAATCCATAGAGGCGCCTTGGTCATAGGGAAAACCCAGTGCGGGGCCCCAATGTTCAAATCCCCGGAATTTAATCCCAGGCTAACCTTCAAGGAACTGGACGATACCTAAACAGTGGGATCAAGCCAAGGTGGTGGTTGAGGTCCCGCTACACCTTTATCCACCCTGCCCTGGTCAAGGTCCTGTCATGGACCGCCGCGGGGACTTGTTGTCCCCGGATCAACCCTTAAACCTCCTACCCCTGTCTGGTTCGCTATGTACCTCCACCTCTACCCACCTCTCCCGTCTCCTTCTCTCACCTCCAACTTCAGTTGTCCCCTCATCTCTCTCTCCTCAGTTTTCCTACTTAGGTAATTCCTACTTTCTTTACAAGTTTTACAGGTTGGTCAACATTGCCTAACTTTATTTACAAGCATAAGAGCTGGTCCCAAAATTGGGGCCATTTGGGAAGCTTTTATTGTACAAACTATTTGGAAATATTGAAGTTGCGACCCATTTCCAGCAGTCATCCTAAATAAACATTTCTTCTTTCTTCTTCTTCGACTCTTCCATTCGTCATCCTAGATCTCTCTCCTCTCTCTCTCTCTCTCACACACACACACACACACAATATAATTGCCTGTTTTCACAACCCATTTTAGTCTATGTGTATTTACTTCTAGACATTTAGTAAGATTTGCAGTGACCTGCACGAACTGAATCACTTGTAGACAACAAGACTACTTCACTTCCTCATGGAAGATGTGTTCATTTAGTATCACGCACCCGCAAAACCCCGACCAAAAAGATCATCACAAGTAATTCGTTTCTTAAATCATTAGTATAGGTAACTGCTCAAGAAGATTTTTTTCACTTAACTATTAGTAATAATTTATCACAAGTTATATACAGTGATAGATCTAAGCAGGAGTGTACTGGCAGGACTGCATCTGTTCTTGTTTCCACCTCCCTACTTAAGAACGATAGCAACTTTGAGATATGCATAATTAACAACTGAATTGTTTTTCATGGTAACAGCTCTAAAGCTAACTTATGAGTCTGACTCTATGATTATTACTGATTCTATGATCACTGAAGACTCTTGACTCACATAATGACTCTATCGACGTTCTCACTGCAGAAACTAGATATTGATACTCAAATATCCGGGAAAAGGAATTAATGTACACTTGTTATGGATTCAATAACACACTAGATTACTCCTTCATGATAATATTGATACGTTAGAAAACAAGGGGACACCGAATTAAAATGTAGATACCTTTGGTGTGTCTGTGTCTAGCATTAGGATTAATGTTAAGAGAGAAGTAAATAATGACACTGAATGCTATAGGAAGGCATTTAGAAGTCTGAGTAGATATATAAATGAACTATGATAACATGAATGTAGATCTGTAAGTTTATGGAGCAACTTGCAATGTGAACAGATTGACTAACGTTGCAGTAGCCAGGTTTAGGCTTCGTTACAAGTACTTCTGGCAGTTTGGCAGACACACACATGATCAAGCCAGCCATATGGTCACTATCTTGAACACTATGTACTTAGTTATCCATTTATTGAGGAATATAGAGAAAGTATAATAAACTATGTGATAAATCAAAATATCTTGTTAATGAAAATAAGATACCAGACATATTAAGCAAATTTCTTAAATTTGCTTGCAAGAGTTAAGTAAACCGTAGATATAAATCCAGATGAACTCCTGTTAACCCCTTTTGGGGCCTAGTTTCTAAGACTTTTGTGGATCAATATGGTCCTGTGCTACCGTCCACAAGATGGATATGTAGTGCACAATAAACTAGCAAGCTTCGGAGGGCAAAATCTAAATCTAATCTAATCATCTCTCTCTCTCTCTCTCTTCTCTCTCTCTCTCTCTCTCTCTCTCTCTCTCTCCACCCTCATACTAACTACTCCTCATTTAACTACGTTACTTTTCTTACTTAAGTCCCCACGTCAATTTCTTAACGTTCCCTGGAAACTTACAAATACTATTTTCTTTAAGCTAGCTAGCTAGGTAAAGTTAAAAACGCCTATAATGTCGCATATTTTCATACAGACAAATTAAACTGAATGCAGCAACACGTCTAGCAACGCGGTGGCTAAGCAGTACCAGGAAAAGATCAAATGTGTACGTGTGTGATCCGTGGTGCGAGAATGTACTGTTTCCGCAACTCTACCCTTCTCTCACACCTCTATGTGACACTTGACGGGGATATATACATTACTTACTGACTTGACTGACTGTTAAGAGTGTCAGTCTTCCAGCAAGAGGATGTCAGCCGCCCCACACTCTGAAACATTTGATTGACATCTTCCACAGGAGAGGGGAAGGATGGGGGGGGGGGCAGCAAATCTTAAATACTACTCGATACTGTTACACTTCTCAAGATGAGTCCTTGAGGACGCCTTCAGTCCTGGGTCCATACTAGGATAAATGATGCAGTGCACCTGATCACTGGATGAGTGGAACTTGATACGAGGGCTGACTACGTCACCTTGAATAAGACACCGTGACAGACTCCAGTGCTAAATGCCTCCCCACTGCCCCACACCAACAGCGCTATACTTTAATCAAGTCCCGCCCACCACCTGCCTTCCACAAATTATGAACTGCAATCTATTTAATGAACATAGTGAGGCAAGAAGACATTACCCAGGTGTATTGGGCGTCAGGACATGACTTCAGTAAGTCCTTACTGATAAGCACTCTAGTAGTGTTCGGATGTCATCATTACCGATGACACTCGCTACATTAAACTCCACATACAACACTGGAGTAAAAGTCCACGTTTAACGTGTGTATTCTGTGTTAGGCCCAGAAAATCGCCTAATAAGAATCTTTTATTTCCTTAACTTAAAGACCCAGGCCAACTATTAAAAGTACACGATGTATAGACAGCTTGATGTCTTCTCTGCACAAAGGGCGCCACCAGTTACTAACTAGTACACGATACACACCCATGTACCCTCCTAAAGTTCACACAACTGCCTAGACATTAAAACACCACCCGGTTCACAGGGCACCTCAACACACACCATGTTGCTAGTTGTAAATTGAATTTTAAATTTAAAATCCCCTTCAATGTCAAAACCCAAATCACATGACATTTAAAATCCCAAAAAAAGCTTCCCCCGTACTCTTTGGGAACGCAGGCTAGAAAAATAAAAAATTTACTCCGGGAAAATCCTGGGGGAACTGGTCCCAAATCTGCACACAAAAATCATCCCACGAAAAAAAAAAAACTGGGGCAGACGGTGCAACATCCCCCAATGAAAATCAGGAGCGCCATGAGTAAAAAACACAAAACTTTTTGTCGGGCCCCAAGACTATTCAACAGCCTTTCCCATTAAATTTAATTAAAGGGGGAAATTACCAATAGCCCCCTGGCATCCAAGAGGGAAATGGACAGGTTCCAAAAGTAGTTCCTGACTACCCGGGCTGTGGCTTACATTGGGGGTGTGTCCGAGCGAAAAAAGAGGGTTATCGGGCCTTGTCGCCAAGAGGCCGGGTTCAAAAAGATGGGCCAAAAGGGGCTTTGACCCCCGGAACACCCTCCGGGTGATTCGGGTTTCCATACTTTGGGCTACAGATGTATAAAACTTAAAAGGGCCGCTGCGGGATTCAGGAGAGCTACATAAAGACAGCGATAAAAACTGTGTCTCAGGTGCACATTAAAATTCCACGACACTTGGTCTCTTTTTCCCCGGGGAAAATATCGCCCCATGTCTCACGAAATCGTAATGACACGTCTGCAAACAAACACAGACGGGGGGATCGATTCATGGGAAGTGAGTCGAAAAGCTCAAGACAGCGCGTAAGCCAGGGGCCAGCGGGCTAAAAAATTTTATCCAACCAAATGAATCTTATTGAAACCCCAGCTGGCCCGTGGCTTACACACGGCCGGATTTTTACGCTCCTCCATGAGTTCGCCCCCACCCGTACGTGGTTCCCCCCCGTTCTGAAAAGTAGACTATCTCCCTCTTCCCCACATTCGGAGTGAAGCAAACCGTTTTTCCCCCAGCGGCCCTCTACACACCATGAAAACCTGTTACACTCTCTACAATATTTTGTATCTACAAATTTCACAACACTGGCAGAATCGGGTTTGGGCCCTTCACTTGTGTCGATGGATTAAACTCCACAGGGGAAACCTTTCAATTGCTCTCCGCCACTATAGTGTGCGTGTTTGTACTCACCTATTTATGGTTCAGGGGTCGTGTGTGTGTGTTGTGTTGTGGGGTGTGTGTGTGTGTTGTGTGTGGGTTTTGTGTGTGTGTGGTGTTGTTGTGTTTTGTGTTTGTGGTGTGTGTTGTGTGTGTGTTGTGTGGTGTTGTGTGGTGTGTGTTGTGTGTGTGTGTGTTTTGTGTGTGGGGGTGTGTATGTGGTGTGTGTGTGTGTTGGTTTTTTGGTAATAATGTTGTAATGTGGGTGTATATGGTGTGTGTGTGTTGTGTGTGTGTGTGTGTGTGTGTGTGTTGTGTGTGTGTGTGTGGGGACCACCTGTTGAGGGTTTCGGGGGGCGAGTCCTAGCTCCCGGGCCCCCCCTCTTCCCCTGTCGCCTTTGGTCACTCCAGAAACCCTAGCTTTATCATACCTTGCTTAAAGCTATGTAGGATCCTCCTCCATACATCGCTTCTCAAACTATTCCCCTACGACTAAAAGGGGGCCTGGGCACAGACCGGGGGCGGGGGCTTGACCCCGGAACTCTCCATAACTCCCGGTAAACTCTGTGGCTAAGAAATACTTCCTAACATCCCTGTGTTTTATTTGTGTCTTTAACTCCAAATGTGTCCCCTTTTACTGTGTCCCAATTCTGGAACATCCTTCTTTGTCCACCCTTGGGCAAATTTCCCCTCAGTATTTTGTATGTCGTTTCATATCCCCCCCATCCCCTGTCCTCCAGTTCGTCAGGTTGATTTCCCTTAAACCCCTTTCCCCGTAGGGCATACCTCTTAGCTCTGGGGTAGTCTTTTGCAAACCTTTGCATTTCCCCTAGTTTCTTTACGTGCTTGGCTAGGTGTGGGTTCCAAACTGGTGCCGCATACTCCAATATGGGCCTAACGTACACGGTGTACAGGGTCCTGAACGATTCCTTATTAAGATGTCGGAATGCTGTTCTGAGGTTTGCTAGGCGCCCATATGCTGCAGCAGTTATTTGGTTGATGTGCGCTTCAGATGTGCCTGGTGTTATACTCACCCCAAGATCTTTTTCCTTGAGTGAGGTTTGTAGTCTCTGGCCCCCTAGACTGTACTCCGTCTGCGGTCTTCTTTGCCCTTCCCCAATCTTCATAACTTTGCACTTGGTGGGATTGAACTCCAGGAGCCAATTGCTGGACCAGGTCTGCAGCCTGTCCACATCCCTTTGTAGTTCTGCCTGGTCTTCGATCGAGTGAATTCTTCTTATCAACTTCACGTCATCTGCAAACAGGGACACCTCAGAGTCTATTCCTTCCGTCATGTCGTTCACAAATACCAGAAACAGCACTGGTCCTAGGACTGAACCCTGTGGGACCCTGCTGGTCACAGGTGCCCACTCTGACACCTCGCCACGTACCATGACTCGCTGCTGTCTTCCTGGCAAGTATTCCCTGATCCATTGTAGTGCCTTCCCTGTTATCCCTGCTTGGTCCTCCAGTTTTTGCACCAATCTCTTGTGTGGAACTGTGTCAAACGCCTTCTTGCAGTGTGTGTGTGTGTGTGTGTGTGTGTGTGTGTGTGTGTGTGTGTGTGTGTGTGTGTACTCACCTATTTATGGTTGCAGGGGTCTTGTACTCACCTAATTGTACTCACCTAATTGTGGTTGCAGGGGTCGAGACTCAGCTCCTGGCCCCGCCTCTTCACTGATCGCTACTAGGTCATCTCCCTCTGCTTCCTGAGCTTTGTCATACCTCTTCTTAAAACTATGTATGGTTCCTGCCTCCACTACTTCACTTGCTAGGCTATTCCACTTCCTGACGACTCTATGACTGACGAAATACTTCCTAACGTCCCTGTGACTCGTCTGAGTCTTCAGCTTCCAGTTGTGACCCCTTGTTTCTGTGTCCCCTCTCTGGAACATCCTATCTCTGTCCACCTTGTCTATTCCCCGCAGTATCTTGTATGTCGTTATCATGTCTCC